>JAHBCN010018905.1:0-16586 GCA_019359885.1 Listronotus oregonensis
TCCTACGGCATGATAACCGACAGGCCACGCCAGACGTGGCCCCGCCTGAGTAGGCCTCTCGCGGCCCATACCGAGCATTCCCACGGAGTGTGTCGGCCTGGTGCGGCTTGTTGACCGACATTCCAACATGTTAAAAACTCGAATATTAAATATTTCGTCCACTCCATCACGCGTGTACACGCACGCGCTGCTGCAGGTGAAATGAATGATTAGAACCGACGCAGACGCGCCCGTACAGGCCGCGACAGGCACTGCCGCGTCGCGCCTTTGGACTTACCCTCCCGACGGATCGGACGGGTGACTACAGGCCATCGCAGGTCTCATCGGATGCGACTGTTCCCATGGCTTGTCTTAACTCTGTGATTACGTAGCGAGACCACGCATCCAATAAGAGCTCGGGGCCTTCGAATGGCACCAACGGTCAAGCGGTCGCGGAAAAGGGTAGAAGCCTCGTAAGAGTACGTCACGCGTGCGCCAAGAAGAAATCAAGGGGAAGGGGTCGGATCGGAGACCGTACGGCGGTAGAGCGAGGAAAAGTCAGTACAGCTGAAAAGATCTCTGATTTTATTACGTTGGTAACGTAAAAAAATTCTGTAACATTTTCGGGCAAATTACCGAAATGTTTTTACTTATATATTTGGTAGAAATGTCAGTTTTCCATAGCAGTTTAATACTACTTTCTCCGTGTTAGATAAGTGGCTATCACACCTTTTCTGTAAATAATTCAAATTATAAGGTTTAGTACAAAGTGTATATTTCTAAGCTAAAAAAGCAACTCAAATATTTCTCTGGGTCGAATTTAAATTTACATATTTGACGTCAAGTTTCAAAGTAAAATCAGGCTGTGATTAAAATTAAAGTTACATGCTGGAGCAGGACAGGCTTAAGTTGGGAGTGGGGAAGAATAATAAAAGTGAATAGTGAATGGTATTGTTAGGAGATTAGCTGCAAGAAAAAGGTAATAGGTAAACTTATTAACAACATAGTTGGTCAGTAATTCATACCGAGTGTCTCAGAAATAGCAAGTGATGCCGGGTATCGCAAAAACTCTAAATAATTTCCAAATTTAACTTTGAACTTTCTTACTTTTATAGCGATAAAAAACAATATCTAATTATGTCGTAAGGTGGATAAATTTACGCCTTATAGACTCCGTAGAGCATTTTCGGTTTTCTAGTGAAATTTAAATAATTTTTTCTGCTAACTCTAGGTGAATTTTCTTTTTGAGTAAATTTTGCAACTTTTTTCTCACATTTTTTAATGAAATAAGGCTTTTGATAAATTTGTAAACAGCTGGTATTGTCATTAAATGATAAGTTACGTTTCAATTTTCCAACCTCTTGACAAATTAATTTAGGCTATTAGTGTTTAGTTAAAGAGTAATTTCGAACCTTTTTTCTTTCTTTGATATTTTTAAAAGTTAACCTAACTTAAAAAATTTGTCAAGGGAAAATTTTTACTTTTTGAAAACTCTGTAATTATATATTTTTGTGGTGTAGTAGTGCATATATTTTATTGTAAATAAAAACTTATGTATATTTATTCTAATCTTAGTGTCTCATTTATTAATAGTCATTCTACAGGGGGTCCAAACCATAATTTGAACCTATTGTGTTTCAGTTTACATTTAGTTTTTAGCAGAGTTTGTCGGCAACTACTTATGATGCAGAGGCGTACCGATTAACGTTTTCCCACTATACCTACTTAAATCGTACGTACGATGTAGGTTTTTTTTTTCTTTTATGTTGATCCTTTTCTGTAAAAACAACCACGAGCCGCCACTGGATAACAAGCATTAAAGATAACGAGCAGGATACAGATATTCAGTAAGAAAATTCTTTGATTTGCTTTAATTTGTTATTTCCCGCATCCACCCGTTGATCGAAATTTTTTTTTTTAATTTCATTTAATTTCCAAAACTCCTTTTTGCTTTAAAAAACGAAAATTCCCTGCAAAATTTAATGGACGGAATGCACCGTAGGAGGATACCATCAGAAAATGAATTAAAATATTTGGAAATATCGGTTTGACTGTAAAAACTTACAATCCAGGTCGCCCCGCTGTGTTCAAATCCAACAAACAATTAAAGAAGTGAGAGTTTCAGTGCGTGAAAATCCGTCTCAATCAGTTTGCAAAGGGAGTCAAGAACTTCAGATTAAAAAATCGTCATTGCATAAGATTCTGAAGCAAGATTAACATCTTATAGCCTACAAAATTCAGTTCGATCAAAAACTGAACCAATTAACCAGTTAGCCAATAAAATGCCGCTACTGGGCCAACGAAAATCCAAGACAGAAACATGAAACACCACTACATAGCTTAAAAGCTTTTGTGTGATCTGTCATGTCTGGTGAAGATATCATTGAGCCTTATTTTTTAAAGACCGAGGGCGAGCACTTACGGTAAACAGTGAACGTTATTATGACATGTTAAGGAACTTTTTGGTTCCACAACTGCAAGAGTTCGAAGGTTTTAAAAACATGGTTCCAACAAGATGGGGTCACTTGCCATAACTCAAACCAATCACTTAAAGTTGTTAATCAACTTTTTCCACAAACCACCAACTCGGTTGCAATTAAAGCATAACATTCGCACCGAAATTGCTGCCGTTACCAGGGAGCTGTGTGGACGCGTATTGATTAATTTTCTTTTTCGGTTAGAGGAGTGCCAGCAGCGCGAGGGTTAATAGTTGGACAACATAATTTTTGGCACTTAAATATAAAAAATCTGTGTCTAAAAATTAAAAAAATAAAAAATTTCTGAATCGTTGTTTTTTAATTTAACTTACAAACTCCCCCTACTCCTGTTCTATTGAACTAATTAAAAAGTTTAGTATGTCATAAGTTCTGGTTAGTGATTACCTTTGTTTAATCCACATTTTTAAATCAAAGTCATCTTACAAAAATTATAAATTTAAGAAATTTAAAATTGATAATTTGAAAATAATATTTAAAAAAGGTATGAATTAGTTTACAAACAAATATGTTTAAATGTTACTATATTTATATTGCTATACGTAACAATTGTTTTAATATCTTCAGATCTCGGAAAGGTACTTAACTAAAAATATGTTTTATAATACATTTTCATAAAAATGTGCTCCATTCAGAAAGGGAAGGAAACAGTTGGATATTTAATTTATAACTAGAGTAAAAATAATGTTTTATTAAAATGATACCTATGCTAAAAGATTAAATTAAGAAGGAAAAACTGGTTGCAATATATTTGGTCGTTTAGTAAGTTATTTCTTTTTTTACACTTATTTATTTCGACAATTTTCAAAACATTTAATTTTAACTATTACCCTTAGTATGTAGATTGTTGAAATTGTCAAAATTGTTAAAAAATTATCATGTGTTAATTTAAATAATACATGGTTACCTATGCTTGATGCTGAAGTAATTTTAGGTAAATCTTAAATCAATTAACACACCACCACACCTTTTTTGTTGATTAGTGTTCTTGATATTAGGGTTGTTTTGGGGGGTTTTCTTCTTTTTTGTTGCAGGCGATCTGCAAGTTCATATGGGTCACTAGGGCTCAGAAAACATACTAAAACGTGAATCCGCCACAAAACTACAGAACATATTTACTTGTCAAAATTGTCATTAAATGTATGATTTTTTTTAATATATTATGTACACGTAGAATCTCCTTTATTATTTAAATTTAAATGTTCTAAATGACATATTTGGTCTATAAAAACTTGGGTCAATCACCGTAGGATAATTTGTAAACTCAAGACTTGTTTGATTCTGAGGTCTTAGTTTTATTATTTTTAATAAAACCGCATTAGTTATTTGTTTTAAATGCTAGATTTATGTTATATTCTTAAAACATGTTAACTACTTTATAAGTATACAAACCTATGTAAATAATAATTTTATAACAACACTCAAATCTTGAAGTTCCATTGTCTTTATTTGTTAATTGATACCCAACGTTTCGGTTAGTGATGTATCTTAAAACTATTTTTAAAAGCTACGACTTATATACTATCCGTTATTCACCGAAGGTTGACCGATTTTTCAAAGTTAAGCAACCGCTACCAGATATTCGGAATATCGATACTAGGCTTGCTAAATACATTTTGGTTGTTTACAATCATTATTACAGCTTCTTCAAATTTTCTTTTCTTCTAGTGGGTTTCTTTTTAAATAGTTTTTTCTTCCGACCATTGTATGCGGTATTGTTTTGACCAAGCTTGTTCGGCAATCCCTGACCTCGTTCCGTATGTTTTTTGGTGTTCTTTAACTCTGACTTCGAGTGGTCTTTTCGTTTCCTCGATGTATACCTCACCACATTCACAGGAAATTTAGTAGTATTATTTGAAACATTGTTGTCCGGTCTCGTCTTGGTATGCATACTTTTTATTGTTAGAGTACTTTAAGATTTAAATGCCATTTTTATATTATAATTATTCGCGATTCTGAGAATCTTTTCCGAAGTTCCTTTAATATACGAAATTGTCATAAATATTTGATTCTGTGAAGTCTCGTTTAAGTAAGAGTTTTTGTCTTATTTTGATATTTTTTGATTTTTTTCTTTACCAGTCTCTTACTTTTTCCGTTCTGCTTAAGATCCCTAGTTGTGTTACTTATTTACTCTTGTACCTTACTGTTACATAAGGTCACTACGCGGTTACGTATAGTACGTATGACCCCCTGTTTCGTGTCGTTGGAGTGATTTGAATTCTGATGTAAATATTGTCCAGTGTTCGTAGGTTTTCTATATACCGAGGTTTTTATATATGCATTATTTCTTTTAACTAAAACGTCGAGAAAAGGTAGGGCGGAATTTTGCTCCTTCTCCATTGTGGATTTGATATACACGGAGGCAATTTAGATGTTTTAACGAACCCATGGGAAGTCCATCATCCTGTGTACTGATCTTTCACCTAAAAGTAGGGACTACGAAGGCAAAGCTCCAACAACTCCATTACTCCATCCAGCGACAGGGTGGTGCGTTCTACTAGTGTTTTATCCTCTTTAAGCTTGGCTCAAATAATGTTTAACGATTCTTTTACAGGTACGTTTGTATACAGACTTTCTACATCAAAACTTACAAAAGTATCGTCTGGTCCTATTCCTACATTTTTAAGAATATCAACAAAATGACTAGAGTTTTTAACAAAAGATAGTGACTTACCAATCAGTGGTTTAACCAAGTCTAAATAATTTTATATTTTGATAAACTTCATTTATTACTTTCATTTAGTCCTTTCTCCCATTAATGTTCTCGATAATAGAAGCATTGTAACCCTAAAAATTAGTGGCGTAGCAATACTTACGTCATTGTTCTGCTAATAAATATATAGGTCAAAAAGTACATTTTTTTAACGTAACCGGTCCCTAATATACCCAAGTAAGCTTGTTGTATATTTGGGCGTAAAATTTAAAAATGAAATGTTAAACATGAAAGTTTCAATTTGCCATGTACTGTATATGCAAAAATATCGACGTAGAATAATCGCACTACTCATTCCTTTGGTTTGATCCTTGACTTCACTATTTAGTACACAATAAAAATGTGTCCCACTCTCTTAAAATAACTCTTAATTTGTCTCATGTCCAAATTCTTAAAGTGTTAAATAATAATTAGTTTATTTCTAACTGCATCTATTTGGCATTTGATTAGTAGCAATTAATCTTACGTGAGGGTAGCTTCGCTTTTTTAACATCTGTAAAAATTATGGAAGAAGAAGAGTAAGTTATAGCTTTTATAGTTAAGTAGTGTTTAATGTACATTAAAAGCCCAAATAAAATATTTTAAACAGCTTTGTTAAAAAAAATAGAAAAAGTGTTACACAATGATAATCTGTGAGATTTTTTGATATACCTTGGCAAGGTAGGTTCTAAATCGATTAAAAGGTATTGAGTAAGAAAAGTTTCAATAATTTTTCCTATGTCCAATATCCTAAAAAAATATTATTTGGCATTTATTATTGAAAACTAATTTAATTTACAAATCTAAACTTAAAGTCGGAAATTACAAATTTGGAAAATTCTACTTTTAGTTTGCATAAATTAAAATAATATTTGAACTGTTTACTTTTTCTTTTGTTGTTATGGACATTTGTCCGTATAAAATGTTTCTAACGTTTATAACAAAAAAAAAAACAATGAAATACTCTGTATTTAAAATATATATGTATTTTTTATTTATTGGGACTGTCAAAGGCCTGTCAAATAAAATGTTCAACTCAAACAACTAAGAGTAATGCCCCTTTAAATGATTTTTGACTTCATATACCCTTTTGTCCTTATTTATTACCTTAAAGGCGTACCGTATCTTGAAAAAACGAAGCCTTTTAACAACGACCTAATGTAAATATAGCTGTAACATTTCATTATAAAAAGTAACCCTTTACCAATGTAAAAAACTATGCAGAAGGTCATTTTAAACTAGATTGCAAATATCGACAAAACTTAATACCTAGGAATCATACGTGTTGTTCTGAAAAGCAGGGTTAAGCAGAAAATGGGATATATTGAAACATATTTATGACGCTTAGCGATGCCCACTCTCTATTATTAAATTCTAAAAATTGTTTAGCACTAAAAGGAATTGATTCCTTTTGAAATCAAATTCTTTTAAAAAGTAATAAATTCTGGATCATTTTAAAATTTTAAAACGAATTAGTAGATATGCTATGTGCGTATGAGAGCAATAAGGGTAGTTTTCCCATAAGAAATACATGGGAGAAATTTCAGCCCCTAAAACACAATTTTATGGCCATTTTCAACCCCTACTCAAAATAGAGGATGATTTTAAATAGGGGTAGTTTTTGTAGAGCCATTAGTACCCACCTAACATCACCAGGGCCATTTTAAATCTGACGTCATCATGGTCAGCAGGGTCAGTTTAAAAATAATTAAATAAATAAAATCTTCAAATAAATAACCTAGCAGGATTCGAACCGCCGTCCTATTGCTTGAAAGTCCACTGTGCTACCATTGCACCACGGGAGAATATTAGATATTGTCGTGAAAGAGATGTATAGTAGAAGTGACATAAATAATTAAATAAATAAATAATAACCTAGCATGATTCGAACCACCTAGCGCCTCGTCCTTATTCCAACGCCTTAAACCCTGCGGCCACCGGGGCTTATTAAATAGTATTGGTTAAATTGTGTATAGTAGAAGAGACGTAAATAAATAATTAGGAATCTTAGGCTACTACTATTTTAGAGCACTGTGCATGTGTTAAAAAAATGGCGTCAAAGGTCAAACCTAACATGTGGGGGCCCCCCACGCTTAAGCACCAGTCCTGGGGGCTTAAGCGTGGAGCGCAGAGCCTTATATTCAGCTCGTATAATTTAAACCATAATTTTGGAATAATAAAACACATTGTATATATTAAATTAATTTATTTAAACCACATATACAGGGTGAATCAAAAATAGGCTACATTTAATTTGCTACTAACATTACATAAAATTACAATACTACGTTCTACTAACTATACTTAACCTAAAATTACAATTATCTCTATGTAAGGAAAAATATATTTTTTAAATCTTTCTTACAGATCCTATTAATGGTGAATATCTAACAAGTTTGTCATGAATAATTAAACAGTAGGCACTGGTGTTTGCGGGAAAGTTTTCTTTTGTTTCAATCTCTAGTCTTACATCATTAATACCAGAATTTAATATTTCATTCTGTCTTGAACAATCAATTACAATTAGAGGCGCATACTTTTTAAAGTTTTTAGGAGTAAAAAGTGGTTCGTTTTCTTTCTCGTAGTAGCTCTCTTGAAATTCGGAATACATTTCATAAAGAGTAGCTATTAGTCCTCTTAAAATCTCCAAATTTAAATTATCATACGGATAAAATTCCGAATTTAAATAAAGCTTTACATTTGATACATTACAATGATCAAATAAGCTACTATTTTTGTTGAATTTATCCTTTCGGGCTGTTTGAAAACCTAAAATTATCCATCTGGGTCTTTCCATCTGCACCGAAGTCTTTATATTCCAGGTAAGTTGTTTTCCAGTTGGTACTGATGGATGTTCTGTGAGCTCCCAGCTTCTAAAACCGATATCCAATTCGGTTCCATTTTCAATAAGTTTTAAAAGCTCTATCCGTTCGACATCAGATACTGTAATATGTGGTAGCCTCCAAACAATCTTATCAATAGTAAGTATTCGTTAGCATTGTAAGAAATATATCCTTTCATGGTTGCTGCTATTTCAGGATATCTAATCGAGTCAATAACCTTTCCACCAATTTCAAGACGAATTTCTTCAAAGAGGTGACCGAAAAAGTTGTTTACAAGTTTCGCTGTGTTTGAAACTTATCCATCAACTCCTTTTAAAAGTCTTCCTTCTAGATAAATATGGCTTGCCCAAGGTAGAGTGTATATATCGGTTTGCTGTACCGGTATTTGAATTTCGTCATTATTTTTAAAAGAGTTAGTGTACGGCAAATGACTATGTCTCTCAATTTTTGTAATAGAGTTATCAAAGTTTAGAGGGTCCGTCACATTTAAAATACTCATTTTGAGAATTCTTTACAATTAGGCCTAGAGATTCAAGAAAGCCTTTATTTTCTGTTGTTAGGCTCTTTTTAGTTTTTAACAATTGTTCAAAATCAGCACTTTTCTTGGAGTTATATTTAATAACCATACTACGTCTGCTCTGTACAGCAGTTTGTAATATACTGATAAACCCGACACAAAACGTTTGTCTATATAGATTTTCTTAAATGCATTCTTACAGTAATAATTTCTCCTCTACAGTCAACCAATTCCCCGTCTTGATCGATCAGTTTCAATACAATGTTGTCTATAACTCTTGTAGATACCGGCATATAAATCACATTTCGAGGAATTTCTATTATTTTAAAACCAGCCGGTACTGATGGTGAAAATTCATGTATTGTATGAACAAGCTTATTATTGTGATAAGCCCCTGTAACAATATTACACTCGATTTTAATTACATTATTTTTTAAAATATTTACAGCGGTTTGAGATGCATGTTTAATATTGGGCTGTAGCAAAATATTATGAAATCCTAACAACTTTACAATAGAATTTTTCTTAGTAAAGTCAACTGTATGAGAACATTCAAGCTCACACTTGAGCGTATTTACATTGCCCTTTAGACTTAGGGTACAATTAAATTTCTTGTTGCTTTCATTTTTGTCACGAATTGCTTGCTGTAGATAATCGTTTATTGCAGTTATTTCGTACGATCCAGTGGGGATTTCCAAAGTAATATCACCAACATAAAATGTATTATTGGTTTTATCAATATTGGGAATAGCATTAAAAGTTTCTAAACTAATTAGACCAAGTTCATACTGGCTAGTTTCATCTCTCAGATCAAGAGGGGGAGTATAATTAGCTTTTAAAATTGAACTGTTACCACTCAAACTAAAGGTATGCATGATGGCTCAGTTAAGACTGAAGATATATTCTGTATTTATATGTATTTATAAGGCTTCAAATATAGACCTAGACCACCCTTGTAAGGCCCTAAATATAAACCGTTTCCAGTTTTCCCAAGAGCTATGGATTCCATTGTTTCGTTATGTCGCTGAGACTCCTTCAACTTGGCTGCAGCATTCCTAGCATTGTTCACTGCATTTATTATCCCGCAGTTCCTCCGCTAAGAGCGCCAATTGCGCTTAAACCGGCAAAAAGTGGTACTAAAAATGGTAGGAAACCTCCGATTTTGGGGAGAGGCACAATGTCTGTAGGATGAACTTTTTCCGCACCAGTAAATGCTTTTAAAGCTGTTTCAGCAGCTGATGTGAGGTCCTCTGGTTTTTCAGCATACAGTGCATCCCTCGCTTTGTGAAAAGCAGTCATAAAAGGAATACCTTTGCCTCTTCGAGCAGTGGTTTTCTTGTTTGATTTCTTTTTAAACTTCTGCATGTCTGCACAGTACAAACTCTTTAGTAATACTAACTGTTATATAAGAATATTAACTAATATATATCAGCTTCTCTATACTCTGTAGTCATTGTACATCAACCAGTCATTACGATAACACGCATCTAGGAGGCTGCTTGAAGAAAAAGGGATCCTTGGCTAATAAAAATATAGTTATTTAGAAAAACAGGGCTGTTATTTGAAAATACAGGGCTGTTATTTGGAAAAACAGTGCTGTTATTTGAAAATACAGGGCTGTTATTTGAAAATACAGGGCTGTTATTTAAAATACAGGGCTGTTATTTGGAAAAACAGGGCTGTTATTTGGAAATACAGTGCTGTTATTTGGAAATACAGGGCTGTTATTTGAAAATACAGGGCTGTTATTTGGAAATATAGTGCTGTTATTTGGAAAACAGGGCTGTTATTTAAAAAAACAGTGCTGTTATTTGAAAATACAGGGCTGTTATTTGGAAATACAGTGCTGTTATTTGGAAATACAGGGCTGTTATTTGGAAATACAGGGCTGTTATTTGAAAATACAGGGCTGTTATTTGGAAATACAGTGCTGTTATTTAAAAAACAGTGCTATTTGGAAATACAGGGCTGTTATTTGAAAATACAGGGCTGTTATTTGGAAATACAGTGCTGTTATTTAAAAAACAGTGCTGTTATTTAAAAAACAGTGCTGTTATTTGAAAATACAGGGCTGTTATTTGAAAATACAGGGCTGTTATTTGGAAAAACAGGGCTGTTTTTTGGAAATACAGTGCTGTTATTTGAAAAGACAGGGCTGTTATTTAAAAAACGGTGCCGTTATTTGGAAATACAGTGCCGTTTTTGGAAATACAGTCCCGTTATTTGGGGGATAAGGGGGAGAGGGACTGTTGCTGGAAAGAAATTATTAACACTTATACCTTAATAATTTAAAAGAAGGTTTCTGCAGCCATGGATTTGAACAAGCTTGATAAGGATGTTAAACGCAGAATAATTGAAGCTTCCAATAGTATTCGTTAAAAATATTTGGATTTAAAGGGGGAATTGGGTGAGCAAGCCGAGGTGCAATTTGAAGAATATCAGAAAACTCAAGTGGATTCAAGCGAAAAAATCTACAACACGCAAAAAAAAAAGAAAGCGCGGAAAGGTTTTGGCAAAGGCCCGAGGATCCAAAACCATTTTCAAAACCTCCTTTTGACGAAAAAACAACAAATTTCCCGCCGACAATGTAAAAGAGGAAAAAGAAACAATTAAATTAAACAGGATGTTCCAAACTCTTCTGAAAGCTGGCTTGTTAATGAAAATGCGTGTTTTAACCTTTCTGGATAGTATTACGGGAAGGGAAAATAACAGTATAGACCGAAGAATATTGAAAGGATTTTAACTTCAAAAGATCGACACATATTTAAAACATGATTTAGCCACCGATCATCTAACTTTTGGTGATTCTCGGCGAATTTAACGGACCGGATATTTATATTAAAGGAGAAAAATTTACTGAACCCCGGACTATATGAACTTTTATTTAAGACCAATCCATTAAAAAAAAAATTGACCGCACTGGATGAAGGGGAGCATTCAAAAATTATTTTGCTAACAAATGCAAACAAGAGAAATTTCGATGAAAAGGAACAACCTGCTGGAAATAGAGGTGTCAAATATATGCTAACAATTAAACCATTTTGAACGTATAAAAGAGGAAAATGCAAGAAAGCAGGGAGAACGTGACAAGCAATTACGAATTACACGTGCACAACAGCCTCAGGTTATGGCTTACCAATCGATAGTCAGTCTGGTTTCTTACCTGATTACAAAACATTTTCCAATAATAAAATTGACTACGTTTACTGGGATGATCCAAATGAGCTTGTGGATAAATAAAAATTGTTAATAGCAAGAAAGGTAGCTGGTAATAACTCTCATGAAAACGAGATTAAAAGTATTCTTGAAGAGTTAAGAGAAGCTGGTATCATTGAATAAACTGATTAGACATAGTGACGCAGTATCATTAGCACGATGACTCTCGACAAATTCGGACGTAATTTAACACATCCCTATCATCTAGCAAAAAAGCTTAAAAGAGAAAATGATTTGAAAGATATTCCTGAAAAGACTTTGTATGGTTACATGAATATAATGTTGACTTGCGAAAAGGGTGCATCAAGGTATCTTTATAAATGGTTTAAAATTTGACTATTATATGTTTCCTATTAAGATTGGAATAATTGAATATGTTAACATTGACTCACCTGTAAAAACTTTTATTAACAAAAAAGAATATAAAGTACCAAGCGATTTACTGCAGCAAGAGTTAAAATTTGATGATAAAATTACGTTTTTAGGAGATAAACTTAAATCACATACTAAAATATCTGTTGAGTTTGTAATTAAATATCCTATTTCATAGGTTTGGTATATAGATACATCTTTGTAATTTTAGGTTAAGTATAGTTAGTAGAACGTAGTATTGTAATTTTATGTAATGTTAGTAGCAAATTAAATGTAGCCTATTTTTGATTCACCCTGTATATGTGGTTTAAATAAATTAATTTAATATATACAATGTGTTTTATTATTCCAAAATTATGGTTTAAATTATACGAGCTGAATATAAGGCTCTGCGCTCCACGCTTAAGCCCCCAGGACTGGTGCTTAAGCGTGGGGGGCCCCACATGTTAGGTTTGACCTTTGACAGCTGACAGCCGCCATTTTTTTTTAACACATGCACAGTGCTCTAAAATAGTAGTAGCCTAAGATTCCTAATTATTTATTTACGTCTCTTCTACTATACACAATTTAACCAATACTATTTAATAAGCCCCGGTGGCCGCAGGGTTTAAGGCGTTGGAATAAAGACGAGGCGCTAGGTGGTTCGAATCATGCTAAGCTATTATTTATTTATTTATTTAATTATTTATGTCACTTCTACTATACATCTCTTTCACGACAATATCTAATATTCTCCCGTGGTGCAATGGTAGCACAGTGGACTTTCAAGCAATAGGACGGCGGTTTGAATCCTGCTAGATTATTTATTTGAAGATTTTATTTATTTAATTATTTTTAAACTGACCCTGCTGACCATGATGACGTCAGATGTAAAATGGCCCTGGTGATGTTAGGTGGGTACTAATGGCTCTACAAAAACTACCCCTATTTAAAATCATCCTCTATTTTGAGTAGGGGTTGAAAATGACCATAAAATTGTGTTTTAGGGGCTGAAATTTCTCCCATATATTTCTTATGGGAAAACTACCCTTATTGTTCTCATACGCACATAGCATATCTACTCGAATTTGGATCACGGATCTCATTTTTAAAATGTAATCGATTCCAGCCTCCAGATCCTTAAAAATTAATCGATTCTTGGATTCGATTCCAAAAAAATTTGATTCCTACTCAGCTCTTAAAATCATGCATTAATGAAGGCTATTAATGCATGATTTTGTATACATTAGAAATACTCATAAGTACGTCGCCGAAAATAGTATCTTTCCACAACTTGCTTGAAAAGATGCATTTAATCTTTGTTTCATCGACAATTTAAACACTTATTGTGAAAATAGGAACTGATATTAATTTTACATATTATCCTTTTCGTTTTACGAGTCAATTTACTACTTTTTTTTATAAATCTAGGCAAAAAATAAGTTTTCTAAATAACCTACTAAAAATATTATTACCAAAAAAATTAATGCAAAATAATAGTAAAAAATGAATAACATTTCCCGAACCTACGTCACTGGGCAATAATTGTACCAACAGTTTACCATTAGAAAATGTTTTTTGTAAAGGTTCTAGCTGTACCAAGTTTTATTTAAATCATAAAACACAGTTTAAAAATAAAGGAAATATTACAATTCTGAAAATGTCAGACCTTACATCTTATCTTAAAAATAGAGCCGTTTTGAGTTATACAATATTTTTGTTTTCTTTTTGGCTAAGAAATATTCCGTTAAACGATGTTCTAGGTTTTTTTAAAATACCCCGTATATTTGAGAGACAAAAATTTTAAACAAACTTCTACATTACATGATTTATTGTATTTTGGATACTAAGAGCATTTCTGCTAAATTTTTAATGATTAAATACTTGTCACAAACGATCAAGATTGAAAGATGTTTGGAAGCGTCGCGTTATGAAGTAAATGTTGATTTATTATAAACTATGTCAGTACTATGAAAAAAAGTAAGTTACTTGTCTATGAAACGAAACAATGTTGCTATAATGGGAACACCCTATCTAAATCTACACAACCTAAGAAATTTCGTGAGAAAACATTTATTCGACAAGTTCTTACTGAAGTTTTTTAAAAGTGACTTTCTTTCATTTTTTTAAATTCATGATTACACTAATAAGTTTGAAATTAAATTTCACTATCCTACAACTTAGAGATTTTCAGCCAAAACATTAACACGCTTAGTTACTAGTTTTATGAACATCTCTGTATTGTTAATCAGGAAAATAACTGCTGATTTCTAAGATCAAAAAAAAAGCCGTCATGTTTATTAGACCTCAAATTTAATTATTATATTTTATTTATTAGTAACGAAACCAAACGTAAAGTTCTTAATGGCAACCAGAAAAGTGGCTTATTTAGAAATGGTACAGCAGAATCAAAAATATGTAGTCTAACTGGACTAATATATTAATTTTTTTCTACAATCCTCAATTCTTTTACAGAGGGTTCCCGACTTAGCTATCAGCTACAGTCAAAAACTTCCTGCTGCCATGCCTATTTATTTCCAAAGTATTTATACTACACCTTTATTGACCAAAACTAAAGCAAAAGTACTTTAAAAAAAATCACTGAATCTGGTAAATTTAATACTTAGTAATTTTTAAATTAATTCAAGCCTCATCTGCCAGAAAATAAGAGTCTCGGAAGTACGAGGTGGCAGGCATGTTTTTGCTGGAAACTCTTTTAAAATATGTAATAGCAAAAATCAAGATATGCTTTCTCTCGAAGGGGTCGTAAATATTCGTTGAATTATTAAAAAGTGTTTTTACGAATCTTTTCTCTTGTCACAATATCCATTACTTACAAAGTTTTCCATAAAAACATGTTTGCCTTTGCCACCTGGTACATCCAGCCAAAAACGGCTAACGCGTCGTCAAAATGTCTGGTGTCACGTCAATACGTCACGGCAAATTCGACGCGTGACAATTCGACGCCATAGATAAAGGATTACTATTATTCGACGCGGTCAATTCGATGTACGACAATTCGTCGCATGCGACAATTCGACGCAGCAGAATTCGAAGCTGAGAATAAAAAATATCGTTGTGATATTCAGAAATATCGTTGTAAAATTTGTGCCCCAAGATCGGAAACACCCTGTATAGTATTCAGCAATATCTATCAACGGCTAAATAATATACAGAAAGTTCCATTACAAAATACAAACGATATTACGAAAAGGTAAAGATACCTAAAAGAAGATTTCTGCAATTACAATATTTATGGAAAATATCACATTAATAACTTCTATGTAGGGATAATTTAGACAAATTCAAAAGCCCTAAGTTCTAAAGTCGGTCATGGTTAGTTCTGGTAAGCAAAGCGGCTTTTTATTTTCCCCAATTATATATCAGACGTAAAAATGCAGAGACGTATTAGAAAAGACCCATGATTTGCTTTTTTTTACATTAAATGCAGTATTTAGAAAAAGCCTACTTTTTAAATAACGCGTCGAGTCTCTGCGACCAATTGTGTCTGCGAAGAATTCTAAATGCGTCGTATTTGACCGCGTCGAATTGTCGCTGCGACGAATTGCCGTCGCGCCATATTTGCCGCGTCAATTTGTCGCGCGACCAATTGTCCGCGTCGAATTGTCGTAGATCCAAAATGTCTTTTTCCAATAGTTTTTTTTTTTGCACTGAACTCTTAAATTACTACTCCATTGGTTTAAAAATCAATGTGCCAATTTGGTATGGTCTGGCCAAAATTTAATATATTTGCAAAAATTCTCCAAATATTAATTTTATTTTTATTTTCTGCGTTCATAACAGTAAAGCAATGGATATGAATTTTTGTGTTTGAACTCCTAGCAACAATGAATGCATCCAGCTATTCAATATTATTTTAGCGGTCATATTGCATTATTCTTTACATTGTTTCGTTACTTCCCGTACTGCTTCATAAAAATGTAATACTTTAATAATTAAGTTGATGTTCGCGTTTAAAAAAAAAATATTGATTTAATAAAGTTTTATTATTGAGCGCTGGTATTAAGAAACTGATATCCTTATATATAAAAAAACATTCATTTTGAGTTTGTGTTTAACAGTATTGCTTTAATGATATCAATTAACATGAAATATATAATATATATATATATATATATATATATATATATATATATATATATATATATATATATATATATATATATATATATATATATATATATATATATATATATATTTTATATATATATATATATATATATATATAATGTATTATACTATATATATATATATATATATATATATATATATATAATATATATATATATATATATATACTACCACAACTTTTACGTAAACATCTTGTATGTATTGATGATTTTTCTTTTAATGGTTTTTTTAAACAAGGATATTATTACTGAGCATGCACTGCGACTCATTGGCGTACATATATGGGGGAGGGGGGTGCCCACTCCAGAATGATCTTATGCTCACCACAGGACAGGTGGTCG
>JAHBCN010018906.1:0-16670 GCA_019359885.1 Listronotus oregonensis
TAATCTAAAAAAATTTAATCTGATAGCATGAATTTTATTAGAGATATAGCAGTGGAGATGTTCAAAAATTGTTTTATTGAAAACCGTTTTTTTTGGGTTTTTTCAAAATAAAAGTTCTCGACCACAAAAAAATGTCGTAAAAAGTGATTTCGTGTACACGATTACCTTATTAAAGAATCCCACTAAGTCTGGTTTGGTTCTACGCCGGTTTTTTTTCTCGATAACTAAGCGACTTTCCTTCCAAATTTTACTCCACTATCCCTGGAGATAAAAAACAATCTTTCAACGGTCAACGGTCGTTTTCTTAAAAAAGCACGTGTGGATTTATTTGAATGTCAAAATAAAAGTATTTAAAGCAATTAAGTTATTTACGAGAATTAATTTAAGAATTTTAAAGTTGCTGTAATAAAGTTATATTTACTTACCTCAGCTTAACACTACAACCTAACAACCTAATTAAAAAAATCACTACTAAGTTTATTTTTAACAAATAATTTCTATAAAAGATAATCATTAAAAAAATAACCTTAATTGATAGATAAAAGTAATAAAATATGTAAACACTTATCATTTTTAATCTGGAACAGGATAGGTGATTAAAGTACTTTGCTTAAAATTATACAGGTGCATATACTTGATTCTTTGTTTAAATATAGTTCGATATAAGGAAATAAATGTAAAGGGTGTAGTTAGATAAGTATGGTGAAATGCTCCTAATGTATATTGTAAAAACTAGTATGAGTTTTAATATCAGCACACTTCAAAAACATCATACGTACTATTTTTGGTATTAAACAGTTTTTGAGATAACGCGCGAAGGTTATAATTTTCAAATCATTTTTTCTTAAAAACTAGAAGATTTAAAAATATGGGGCCAATGCCAGTCTTTTAAGAACTTTTAAAAGAATAATATAGATTTTAAAATATTTTTACAAGTTTTTAAATGATTTAAAAAAATGGAAAATTATTTTAGTAATATTTTGTTTCCCGCTAATATCTGCAAAATATGCGAATTGAAGAATTTGTGTTTTAGCAAAAAATGAAGATCGCCTTGTAGTGTAAAAAAAATTTTTTTTAATTTTTTTTTCTAAAAATCCATAGTTTTCGAGATAACGGGACCAAAAAGTCCCCATTTTAGCTGCGCTCTACCGCTAGAATGCCGCTATCTTCATGGATTCACTTATAAGCGGGTGGACGAATTGTTCCATTACTCGGCAATAATGTACATTTTTTAATCATTCAACGTTCATCAGAATAAGAAAACCCGTATAGTCTATCCGATCTCAGTTGGAACAGCAAAAAAAACTAAAAGCTGGGTTATAAGCGGCATTGTAAACGAGATGCCGCCTGAACCATGGGCGGCGCATTAAATTTAAATATGTTTTACCATAATTTAAAGAATATACAATATATAGGTTGGGTCATTTTTTATATTATAAACCTTTGATGTTTTTGGTTTAAGAAAACACGCGGCGTCTCCGCCGATCGCGAACGGAAAAAAAATAGTTTCAGGGGATATTTTGTAAACAATACCAATTTATTCAAGCGTTTTTTAATCGGTAATGTCGAGGAACCCAAAAGGCGATTTTTTATTATTTGATTGGATATTAAGGCACGATAATATTAAGCATAATGTTAATAATATTTTTTATGGTCACCAATATCACTGTAAATAAATGTTAAATTTTTGGTCTTTATTACCTATTAAAATTTTTTTTATCTTTACAAATGAGCAAATATATATGTGTGTTCTTGGGTGTATTCCATACTCCCCAAATCCCCTGGGGTATGTGTGGGGGGGGGAAATTTAAGCCCCGCCAAGGGCGCGGCCTACCTGAATACGGCCCGAGCTAATTTTACCATTAAAGGTTATTCTCGGGAAATGAACCAATAAGATTGAATGACTTTGTTCTGCGAACTTGGCACAGATAGGTAATTTGACTCAAGTTTTCAATAGAACAAATGGTAATATTTACCCTCTTTAGCAGGCTCTGGGTAAACCTACAGATGAAACGTATATGGACTCCTAAAAGGGTTTAAAAAATTTCGTCTTCGAAAAAAAGCCAAATTTAATACGGTTCTGACATTCTTTTTGGGGTATAATTAGCAAATTTATGGAACCCAGTGAATTCCCAAAGCACTTTTCCAAGCTCGACATCTAAATGTGTAATATATTTTCAATACAAATACCAATAAAATACTTAATCTATATGATTTATATTAATACATTTCTTTGGTTATCTAAAAAAGATAAATCGCCTTTTATTCCACTTTCACAATTATCCACAGAACAAATATTATTACCAGGCACATCCAACAAATTTTAGGGACACGGTATACCAAAGCACACAATTACAGCAAAACGAGTTCTGACGCACTGCGTATCAGTCGGCTTAAACGGTAGAGTGGTACATACCAGACAGGCGGGGATAAGACGTGTGCGTTTTGAGAGCGGAGTGACGTAACTTATATATTGTATATTCTTTAAACTAAGGTTTAAGTAAACCAATATAATAAGTTACGTTTTTATTCATAATTTTATTGACACTTAACTATTGAAATATTTTTGGTTTTAGGAGAAAAAATTTTTATGATTCAATAACGAGTTTTCAGAACTTAGTCGTTATTTACACTTATCCTAAAAATAGGTCAAGAACTAACTTTGGTTAATTCACAAATTCTAGTTAAATTTTGTTTTGTGAAGAATACTACTTTTAACCTTAAGACAAAAAAAAAAATATTTAAAATAACTCGTTGAGTTTGAACGTGTAGGTCTTTGTTTAAAATTTTCGCTTCAGTCGACTCTAAATTAGCATAATAATCCTTAGTTTCCTGTCACTATGTATCGAAAGGTCGCCAACATGCCATATTTTTTAAATTACTAACCAAAACACTAATCCAAAAAACAAAAAAAAAAAAAAAAAAAAAAAAAAAAAAAAAAAAAAAATAAAATATTTTAATATATATATATATATATATTCACTAAAAATAATTGCTAACGTTGCTAAATACCCCGACTACCACAATGCGAGGTAAAAATCAAATATATTTTAAAATAAATCTGCTTCCAATGTAGCAAATAAAATATCTCACCAATCAAAATCGGCCAGTGACCATCCGCGGCACTTCTTAATTGATCCCGCCCACATTTATTTATGACAAACTCGTCAAGTCCACGTTGACTCAGTACGGGGAGCAATCCATAGAATATTATCCGTATACAGTGGAGTGTTTCAATGTGAAAGCCGGTAAATTGATAGTAACCTGTTTAAGCACTAAATTCCACGCTGTTCGAATTGAATTCGTATAAACTATACCTATCATTGCATATGAGTTTGGGTCCATTCTGATTTTTCTAGAATATTATAAAATGGGGTCAAAGTTTTTTTTTTCACGATATTTTGGGAGTATCTCATTAATTTATTGATATTTTTTGAAAAAATGGTTTGTTATTAACATTTCTTTCTTTAATGAGACCTTAGCAAGTGTGTAATGCTCCCAGAAAATTTCCTTTACCATCTTTCTTGCGTTTTGATAAAAAATTGTTTTGCCCATCTGCATTTTTTAGCCTACTACCACATCTACCCAGTGTGGAATGTTATGGATTTTTCGACGGCCGTTTTTGCGAAAAATTTTGGTGTTGCGAAAAAAATAGTAAGGACCATTTTTGTAGATTTCGAGATGGTCTTCATTTTTTGTTTGAACAAAAAGTCTCTAATTCCCATATTTTGGCAGATATTCGCGGGAAACTCATTTTTGGGACTTTGGGGAGCCATTTTCAGCGGGTTTCCACGTCGGAATCGTGATAAACTTTTTCTCGTTCAAAAGCATCCTCGATGACCTAAGAATTGCGCCACAAATAAAAACTGTACAGATTTATTTACAGCTTTGGGTACTTACTGGACTATCTTGTAAAAAGTAATCTTTGAAACCTTCATATAAATAGATACCTACCTTAAAACATAAAATGCAATTATTAAAGAATTTACTATTTATATCACATTTTTTAAAATAATATCATGCCCATGATAAGACCTTGTTTTATAGTCCTTCCCCTTACCGATGCGTCGCAGACACAGATTCGTTTGTATAGCTTTACTTATAGGTATATTCTAAAATTCTTTAAGGTTTAAAATAAGGAATACATTGAGAGTTAGGCAACTGAGTCAGCAAGTTTTCGTATTTTTTTTGTATTACTCAAAAATCGCCTTGTTAATTTTGATCCGCTTTGTTTGTTTGTAGTAAAATTACATGCCCTAAGGAATGTCCACAATTTTATTGGTTTGTGTAAGTATATTGAAACACTGATAAAAACAATCATTATTTTTTTTATTTTTTGGACCATTTAAAATCTTGTAGAAATGTTAAAAAAAAATTATAATATTTATTAAAATTCTTAAAAGACTAGAGTTATTTTTGCAACTTACGGTTTAACCCAGTCTTTCTCAAAGTGGGCGATAACGCCCCCTTGTGGGCGCTGGAGGCCTAGAGGGGGCGGTAAGGGACACAGAAAAATTGGGGGGCGCTGATGTGATTTTGGGGGGCGATGGGTGATTTGTAACTTCAGCTACTTCATATTTTAAAATTCACTTCAATTTATGTACCTTATCTAGTAAAAATATAGAAAAAATAAAATTAAAATTAGAATGTTCAATTATAAATTATAATTCACGTTTGGTGCGAACAAATATTGTACGATTTATTTGTGCAATCCTTGCGGAGTGCAGGTGCCCAAATACACAGCCGCGGCTCGCGACCGTCCGACGACTGACGTGACTAGAGCTGTATCGTTCGTGAACGATTCGTTCAAAAAGAACAAATCAGTGCACTGATTCGAATAAATTAATTCCCTATTTTTAATGGATTCGAATCGTTTTTGAGCCACTTGCTCGATCGATCTGCAATGAATGACGAACCTAGTTTGGATGATCGTTTTGTTCATAAGGTCACTAAGTCAGATTTGGACTCGAACTCGAAGATTTGGCAATTCGGTATTTTATGACGCCAAATCTGTCGTTTTTGTGCTACGACCTGGCAAGCGGCGAGCGGTTTGCTATATTTCGATTTTGCTCACATTACCAGAGGTGTATTAGGCAAACAATTTATGCGTATTGTCGGTTCGAGTCAGTTTTGGCTATATACCTATTTGACAATTAAAAGAACTTTTTTTATTTGTTTTACCTATTCTTTTGAAAAAAGACTTAATTTGGAGGTACATTTGTAGGTTTTATTAATTATAGTTTTTGAAAGTTTTATTTCAAATATGTTTTTTAAAATAATAATTAT
Source organism: Listronotus oregonensis (assembly GCA_019359885.1). Classification (NCBI taxonomy): domain Eukaryota; kingdom Metazoa; phylum Arthropoda; class Insecta; order Coleoptera; family Curculionidae; genus Listronotus; species Listronotus oregonensis. Next base: position 5,287 of record JAHBCN010018906.1, read on the forward strand.
ACCAAAATAAAATAAATGTAAATAATTTCTTTATTTAAGATACTATCACATTTTTTGTGGAATTCAAAACCGACCGAGTCCGACCGGCATCATAATAAAGTGAATCGGTTGCGAACGAATCTTTTCAAGTGAATGAATCAAATAAATCGATTTAGTAAGATTCGAACTTTCTACCTCTAGACGTGACGTTCCGCCGCACGCACGCATCGTAATCGCTCGCCCTCCCGCCACTCCGCCCGCTACACCGATACTCTTAATATTGTAAAGTTGTATTATTAATGCTCAATTTTGGCGAGCCTAATATGTTATTGAGATTGTTAAGGTGAAAAAAAAAAAGGGGGCGCTACAAAATAACTGATTTTCAAAGTGGGCGTAACGAATAATTTATCTTTTTTTTTTTTAACCTAGCTGAAAATCACCTTAAAATTATCTTTTTTAACCATAGCGTAAAAAATCATTTATTCAAATAAGCTTCAGTAGGCCATAATATATAGATTGGACTATACTAAAGTGTAAATTGAACTGTGTTAAAGCATAAATCATATTTTACAATATGTTTTATGTTGTTTTGGCCTGGTTAGTGTAAGTCGACCAATTTAAAACAAATATATTTTTTATATACTGGAAAAATGTCAAATCATTTTTTCAACATAATAAAACTTATATACAAGGCTTACTTTTTTGGTGTTTTTAAATTCGAATCACAATAATCTATCTGCACTTTATTTTAAATGTTTATGAGTTTTCAGAAAATGTCTGTTTTATCAAAATGGAAAAACTTTACTTTTAAAAGTTAAAAAATTTAATTTTTGTGTATTTTACTACAAAAACAACTATCACTATATATATATATTCACTTTAAATTTAAGGGCTGTTTTTTTTAATTTAACCTAAAATATTATATCAGTCAATGTGCTAAAATCTTGTTGACTTATCTTAGTATTTCTCAATGATCAGTGTTTTAAAATTAAATTTTCTATTGTATGGGTAAAAGTATAATGATCCATTGTATAGGTTTTATTTAACTTGACTTATTCTAAAAAAATGACTGTTGATATATTTTTTTTTAGTAAAACAATAGTACTAGCTAAATTAAAAACAACAGAAAAATTGAAGATTGACTCTACTGAAATTTAAGGTTAATCTAGAAAAACATTTTTTTTAATATATTAACGTTTGGAAGACAAATCTAAAAATGTTAAACGTTATAAAAATTAAAATGTAATTTAAGAGGTCATTTTGGTTCCGGCGCTCGAAAAAAAGCCAATATTTCCGATTGTCTTACACAATAACTGTTATAGATATAAATAAAAACTTTATTGGGCTTAATAAATACACTCCCGAATTACACAAAAATCATCATTTTTTTATTTAATTTAATTTTATATGAAAAAACAATTGATGGACAGAGTTCCTCCAAAAGTTGATATGTTGCTGGCATTCATAAAATCTAAATAATCACTGATCTAAAACACAAAATTCTGAAAAAACACGGTTTTAACTGGCCAAAGATTATTTTTAAGGGAGTAGTTCTACGCGAAAAGATATAAAAATTGACTTGTGCCCCTTCGTGCTTCCTAAATAAACTGAAAACATTTTAGATACTGCTCTAAAACTGTTTACCGCATAATACCACTTAATTATAGATAGTTTTTCGTCGATTGAACAATTCATATTTTTTTTCAAATACCGACTGTCACTGACTTATTGACACTTTTCCTTTTTATAAACAACTTTGCTTTGTAAAATGTTTATTTAAAATAATAAATAAGGGTACTTTCCTCTTAAAGCATTTTCATGTTTTCTTAATTTCTTAATACCCTTTAGATCTTTTCAAAAATTTAAATCTTGTAAATTCATTTTCCTGATAAGCAGAACTTTTTTAAAGAATGACTTTTTGTCGTAAAATCAATAATTAAGATTTTTTCTCTGCGGACACACTGTATTTTTATTTTATATTTATATATATATATATATATATATATATATATATATATATATATATATATATATATATATATATATATATATATATATATATATATATATATATATATATATATATATATATATATATATATATATATATATATATATATATATATATAATATATAAATATTATTATAAAAGATAATATTCAATAAAAAAAGCTTTATTTTTAAGATCAAAGTTAGGTATTTTATCTAAAAAAGTGTAACATTGCAGATACCTATTATTATAAAACCGCTAAAAAAAGTAATTTTTATATTTTTTCTTCTTGCCGTTCGCTAAATACAAAACCGGGGCTTTTAAAAGAAAGTGTATGTAAAAACTTTATTTAAAAATTTATCTTAATGGTTTTTCTTTTGAATAAGCAACGTTGACATAACTAAACTTTTTCTTTACTTTGTTTTAAAAATTCACAAGTATTTAGAAAACCAGCTGCTATTGAAAAGCAGTGAAAGTAAAGTTTTTAGCGAAAACAGCTTGATTATGCGGAATTGAGGGTTAAACACAAAACTTTTCTTAATTAAACTGGGGGTGTCTTACATCGTTTTTACTTTCTTATTTTGAGAAACCCTTATTTAAACTTCGTTCTTTTTCGCTTATTTGAAATGATTTTTACTAAATTAATTTTTTTCATTGTCTCAGTAAGCAAAGGTACCCAAGGACAACATATTTCTGCATCAGTAGTTGTTTGGGTAAAGGTTGACAAACGGAAATACACCCCAGCTCCCTCAACACATTATTCTTCATGCTCCCCAAAACGGCAATAATCAGGACAACTAATCGCACGTTATACTCCGGATAGAACCTCCGAAGTTCGCCAAGAAGATCTTAATATTGGGCTCGTTTTTTCCGTTCCTTTATATCGATGTTAGTTTCTGCTGGGGTGAATAGCTCAATCACAAACCTAAAGTTATTTGTTTTATCAAAGAGAACGATATTAGGTTTATTGGCGCAAAATTGATGCGTAATTGGAAACACATAATTCAATATATGCAACAGTTGTCTTTTTTTTCTAGTGCCTCGGCACTTTCCGCAAGCAAATGGCAAATTACTGTTTCATCGATGCCGTAGTAATGTCTGAGGTGATAGTAAAGTATCCGAAGCACATCGTTATGTCGGTGAATGTAACCACTGATAGCACGCATTGGACAAGCTGACACCAAGTGCATAAGGGTTTCGGATTGCTGTCGACAGGCTCGAGAAGCAGTATCAGAAATGTTTATCGCCCCATCTTGGCATGCTAATACATCGAGTCTTACTTGCTGCGGCCCATTATTGTGATCATTAAAGAGAATTTGCTGTTCTGCTTTTTTAGCTACAATTTTTACAGTCTAGCTCAAGTGTTATAAGTGGTTGGTCGTCGTATGGATCTATTGCAAATCTGAGACCGAATTATTTCTTTCTTGTTCCGCTGCGTTGAATAAAAATGCTCCTTCTTCTTGCTGTGCCGTACTTTATTCAGAGCGTAGGCGCCTTTTCGCACATATCTGTGTTGCGTACCAACTAGACACAGATATGGAGACAACCGGCTTAACGTGCCTTCCGAAGCACATATGAGAGGGTTTACTAGGCAGAAATACTACACACTGGTTTGCCATTGCCTTCTGTGAGGTGACGAGCTATAAAAATGTCCAATGGATAATGCGGGATTCGAACCCGGGTTTTCAACGATGAGAGGCTGGTTCGCTGCCACTACACCAGCTTGCTACATGAGCTATTTCGTGTGGTCTTACTAGTTGCATCAATGGATACGTACAATTGGCAACTTAACAAGCAAGATTTAAAACCAGTTGATCATGCATATACTCCAAGCTTAATAGTCACGACCTCCCTGGTAACGTGGGAGGTATATACGGGATGTTTATGAGCGCGAGTGGATGCTACGGTGGAGATGACCCATTTTTCGTGTGCCTGATGTCCAGCTTGCGTAGTTTCTCTTGCGTCCACTTTACCACTCCAAAAAAGTAAACCTATACACGAACTGCTAGCATGTCAGTAGCAACAATCTTATTTATTTCGAATAATTCGGATTCCCAACATTTCCGCAAACGGCACTTGTAATTGTTTTTGAGCTCAGACAGCTTGAGTACGGTTTTGATTAATAGGTACCTAAATATTTATAATTTCTGCTGTTTTGTTTTTTAATACTATCAATATTATTTTTAACATATATTTAAATATAATTATGTTAAATATTAAATATATTAATATAAAAAAGTAGGTATATTAAAAATTACAAAAAACAGCCATCAAATTATAGACCGTCAGAAATAATAAAAAATAGGTGGCTTTCAAGAAATTTTATCTCCATTAAATTTTGTTGCTTAGAATATATATTTGAGGTATGAAAAATTTAAAAATTATAAGGAAAAAAAGGGCGGAATGTTAAAATCATAAATAAAAAAATTTACGATTTTTCTTTTAATTTTTTTTTTAAAAAATTCAAAAAACAAAATAAATTTTAAAAAAAAGTTTTTTGGTAAATACAAATTAATTATAGGGTCTTTGGTTTTAAAGGTTTTATAAATTTTCCTTGCAAAATAACGTAAATTTTATACTGGCGGTTTTGACCTTTTCGTTAAAAAAAAAAAAAAAAAATTAAAATTAAATCCAAATTAAATTTAAAAGAATTTTTTCCCTTTTAATAAAATAAAAAAAAATTAAATTTTTTTTTTTTAAGGGTATTACTTTTTAATTTTTTTGCAATTTTGCCCCCCCCCCCTTTAATTTAAATTTTTCCGTTTTTGGGATTGAATGTTAATTAAAAAAAGATATATTTTTTTTTTAAATTTAACTTTAAAAAAATTTAAAAAAAAGTTTTATATAATTTGGTAATTTAAAAAATAAATATTATTTTTAAAAAATTTATAAATTATATTATTTTTTAATAATTTTATAAAAAAATATTAATTATTATTTTAAAAATTAAAATTTTTTTTTTTTAATTTTTTTTTTTTTAAATTAAAAATAAAAAAAATTTAAAAAATTTTTTTAAAATTTATTATTTTTTAAAATTTTTTTTTAAATTTAAAAATAAAAAAAAAATTTAAAATTTTTTTTTAAAATTTTTTTTTTTAAAATAAAAAATTTTTAAAATTTTTAAAAAAAAAAAAAAAAAAAATTTAATTTATTAATTTTTTGAATAATTTTAAAAAATTAAAAAAAAAAAAAATAAAAATAAATTTTTAATTTTTTTTAATTATTTTTATATTTAAAAATTTTAATTTTTATATTTAATAATATAATTTTTTAAAAAAAAAAATTTTAAAATTAAAAAAAAAATTTTTATTAAAAAATTTAATTAAATTTATTTTTTTATATAAATAATTATAAATTTTTAAAATTAAATTTTTTAAAATTTTTTTAAATTAAATTTTTAAATTTAAAAAAATATTTATAAAAAAAACCTTTTTTTAAACCCCCTTTTTTAATTTGGGTTTTTTGGGGGTTTTATTTAAAAAAGAAAAAAAATGGCCCCTTAAAAAATTTAAAAAATTTTTCGCCTTTCCCCCAGCCCCTTTTTTTTTCCCCCTTTTTTTTTTTAAAAAAAATTTTTTTTGCACCCCAAAAACCGTTTTTTAAAAAAAATTTAAAAAATAAAATTTTTGGAAAAAAAAACTTTATTAGAAAAATAAACCTTTTTAAAAAAAATTTTTTTAGGTTTTTAAAGGGAATTAATAATTGTTATTTAAATTCAAAAGTCAAGAAAATAAATATAAAAAAAAAAAAATTTTTTCTAATAGAATTTATTTTAATAACCCAAAAAGGAGTCATTATGGGGGAATGAATTTTAAGCAATAAACAAAGTTAAATTTCCCCCCCATTTAAAACCCCTTTATTTTTAATTTTTGAGGGCCAAAGGGTTTTGGGCCCAAAAAAATAAACCGAAAAATTTCAACCGAATGGATACGATTTTTTTAAGTTTTGGGATAAAAAAAAAATTTTTTTTGAAATCTTTTTAAAACTTTTGAAAAAAAATTTCATAAAAATTTTTCCCGGGGTTTCCAAACCCTTTTAAAAAATCACCGAAAAAAATTTTTCTCCCTCAAATTTTTTTTTCCAAAGAAAGTTGAAAAATTCTTAAAGACGATATCACCAATATTATTCTAAATACACTAAAAACTTGATAAATCCCAAAAAACCCGATTAAAACTCTATTCAAATATAACTTTGAATTAGATGTATGCTAGTTGTTCATTAAAATCATAGCAGACGTTAAAAAAATGTTGACTCCGCGTAAATTAAACCCGTGGGTGATGTTTACGCTATGATGTTGGATGACATTAGATATCAGTCCCCCATATTTTATTTCTATACATAATACCAAAGCGAAGGAATAAAAGAACACTGAATTTAAAGTCAATGTCAAGGGCAAGGTAAAATGTATAGACGTACAGGGTGAAATAGTGTACATAACGTCTTTTGTGGAAAAATGTTCTTGTTTTTAGATATAAGTGGGTAAAATTACTTCTTGGATTTTGTGGGCAGTTATTTTAAGTTTAGGCGCACTGCAGTGCGCTAGGCCAAGTTCCGGGCTGACGTGTGTGTTTATTACTCGAAAGGTTTCAGCGTGTCTTCCCCCTATCATAACTTCGTTATCCTTCCCCATGAAGATATGAGATTTGATTCACTCACTGACTTATCAGAAGTTTGGAGCATTGCCCGAGAGAGTAAGAAACTTGAAATTTGGTATGTAAGTAGGTTTAAAGACACAAGTAGGGGAAAAAATTATGAAAACTGCACATTTTTCCATATACTCGTAATACCCTAAAACGGGACCAGCAATATCGTGTATTTAGGAGATATTTCAAAAGTTTGCAATCTGATTGAATCTGAGTTTTTATGTTATAATTGTTACATTCTACCATCTTTATTTTACAAAAAAAATAACTTTTAATTTAAGAATAGAACTTGTCCACACTTATAAAAAAACTGTTAGAAGAATGATTTTCGCGAAGAATTATCACTTTTTCTGAATCATTTTTTCTTTTCATTAAACTTCGAAAAAAAAGAAGAAATCGCACAAAAAATATTTATGTAAAATAGGGGTCTAAGTTTATATCTAAAAATCTTGGCCTTTTAAAGTTCTGGGATCTAGGATTAGACCTTTTTTTTCACTTTCAACTTAACAAGTTTTTGATTTTACTGTAAAAAAATCATTATTACAAACAGATCAGTAAAAAAATTGTCAGGTCAAAAAAAACTTTGGTCTAATTTTAGATCTTATCACTGTAAGGAGACGAGATTTTGGGTAGAAACTTGGCCCCTATTTAACATAACTGTTTTTTACATGATTTTATATTCTTATTATCTTGATTTTCAACAAAGGGTAGGTCTTCAAGCCCATATTAATATTTTGATGATGACCTTGGTATTATAGATTTTCCCCATCTTTCATAATTTTAAAAACAGCTTTTGCATTATGTAGGGTTTGTTTTTTGATGAGATATCTTAAGAAGAATTTGACTATTTACCCATTTCCCACAAAGCTAGAAACTTTTTGAATATTACTTTACTATCGGTCAATTATGAAAGTACCGTTCTGGCAGGTATCATCCGGCTACTTCACCATCCCTTAAAATTTTGAAAATGTCAAAAAACATTTTTTTCCACAAAGCTAAAATTTAAAATTCTGAAACTCAGACTGTGCTCGACAACTTTATAGCCAACTCAAATTTTTCGTTTGGAAGGGAAAAGTGTCCCTTGGGGGCCAGAAAATCAGACTTCGGACGTCGCAATCGCAATAGTGGTATTCCCATTAAATAATACCCCTGACGGGGTTGGAAATCTTATTCTCTGCAAGTAGGTTTGAGGTCGAGAAGATTCCATTACGCTGAGTTTTTCCAGGTATCCAAAAGATTCTGACCCGGCCGATCCAACGATTCCAGTGCCTCTTTTCTTTTTCAATCTATTTCTCTACACTCAATTTTCGAGCACAGTCTAATTTCCAGAATTTAAAAGTACAAAAAATGCCACTATTGCGATTGCGGCGGCCAAAACATGATTTTCAAGCCCCTAAAGGTGTGGTTCCTTCCACGTGGCCGTCGCATACGACTAACGCAATGCGACTAACGCAATGCGACTAACGCATGCGACTAACGCATGCGACTAACGCATGCGACTAACGTATGCGACCGCCGTTTAATCAGGTGGTTTCTAAGGACCGCGGCTTAAACTCGCGATAACAAACTTATTAGTGTAAAGGGAATAATCTTTGGTAAGAGTCGTGATGGATGATCTAGCAATATATTTAGAAAAAAAGGTTGACGAAATACTATTACAATTAGCCAACCTGAAACATAGTAATGCCCCTATAAATCCAATATTTCAGCAAAGACGCGATGAGGGTTGTTATACTACATTAATAAATCAAACATCTGCAACAGGATGAAGTAAAATTTAAAAAATATTTTGGACTGAATAAAGCACAGTTTAGTTTTATTCTTGACTTAATAAAAGACGATATAAAGTCCGAGCCATACAACAGAGTTGAATATCCAATAACCCCAGAGAAAAAATAACCATTGTATTAAGGTAAATCTGTACAGGGTGTCCCAAATTCGGGTCTTATCATTAGGATCTCGGAAACTTGAAAAGATATGAGGGCGGTTAAATGAAGGCAAAGTTAGGCAATTTGATGCTAATTAAAATGCTACCTTAGAACTTTAAAATTTTCGAATACATACTTTTGGAAAAAAACCGATTATTGGCGATTTCGTTTTTATTTTTTTATGACTTTATTTAAATGGATGTAACAAAATAACTTTTACATTTCCATTGCTACTTTTTCTGTTCTACGAGTAGATTTATACATCGACGTTTCGTCTTTGAGCTGCCATCATCAACTGTTTTTTTTAATACGGCCCTGAATTTTTTTATTATGTATTTTTGAAGCTATTAAGTTCCCAAAATTCAATAATGTATTGCACTTATTCGAAAAATTTAAATTAATGGCAATTTTCATAAGAAACCATATATTAGAGAGAGTCAGACAATATATTTTTGGCAAGATCTTGGGAAAATATTAAACTGATTTTTTCGAATAAGTGCGAAACATCATTGGATTTGGAATCTTAAAATACGTAATAAAAAACCAGTACCTCATTTAAAAACTAAAGTTTCAATTTTCAACAATAAAAAAAAACCGACTTCCACACAAAACAAACAAAAAAATAAGACGCACACACGACTGGTTAACTGCTTCCAGCAGTTCAGTCGCATCAATCGAGCGTTGACACACGCTTCACGGCCGCTCGGCAAACCAGGCACATTTAAAAACATGAGTAGGAGTGCTTTGGGTAACGTAGGCGTTACCAGCGGCGCGCGTGGAAGGAAACATACCTTAAGGGGTCATTTTTCCGGTCCAAAAGTTGGCCATAAACTTTTCGACCACTGTCCGAGTTCTAGAATTTAAAGGTACATAAAAATACCGCTATTGCGGTATTTTTATGTACTGTTTGAAACACGATTTTTCGGCCTCTAAGAGATCATTTTCCCGGTCCCAAACGGAAAATTTTATTGGCCATAAATTTTTTGACCACAAATCCAGCATAAGCTTGAGAATGCACCTTCGACCTCGCCTCATCCCGAAATCCATCTTTCAGGCCTTATACAGGCCATTTTCGGCCCTAGGGGCCAATTCCAGACGTGGAGGGCCATTTCTGAGCTCGGGATCGGATTCAGCGTCGAAAAATACATGGGAATACATATGTCCCACCCACAAGTCCGAAATTTTTTTTTTGGTGGGGCTGTGTAATCAATAGAAAAGAACCCGACTGGATAAAATGAGTGGGGAAAATGGGTGGAAGAAATGGAAGAGAGAATTAGACGTAAGTAATATGACACGTTTAAACCTTTATTAGAGTAAGTAATGTCACTATTACATGTATGGTTGTAAACTAAAACTGAAACTGCAGAGACTTGCCTGTCTGGGAGTTACTGGAGCAATGAAAACTTGCCCAACGGCAGCTCTGGAGACAATGTTGAACCTCCTTCCCCTGCACCTGCACATAAAGAAGGAGGCGATACTGAGTGATTCCAGAGTAATCCAGACATAAAATATAAAGTCAGGAGACCTGACTGGTCATCTTAAAATTTTGGAAAAAATCAGGATTGAAGCTATGACCAATTCAAAACCGCCAAACTATGAGTGAGAATGCACCAAAGCATGAAAAAGGCTCACTTGTCTGGTACACTGATGGATCTAAGATGGAAAGGGGTTGGAGCGTGGTCTTTGGACCTAGATGCAGACTATCAAAGTTCTCGGCAAGGCTCCCTCCATCTTCCAAGCTGAAATAGGCGAATTTGCGCTTCTGAAGTGCCAAAAAGGCTTTGAGGGCAACCATATAATTTTATCGGACAGCCAGGCGTTGAAGGCATTAACTTCATGCACTTTTAATTCAAAGCTGGCCTGGGAATGTCACTCTTAAACCAATGGCCAAACACAACAAGTTCTTGGAGGGGTACCAGGACAGAAGGAGTGGAGGAAGAAATTGCCGATTTGCCAGGGAAGGAGACGAACCACTTGACCGATTCTTGGCACCACGACCCTTACGGAAACCGAAAAGGGGAAAAAACAAAAGAAACTTACTAACAACACCCGGACAAAGTCAGGGAAAAGTTTATTTGCATTCACCTACAGAAAGAAGCTACTGGGGAAAAAAATTAACTCTTCCAAAAATTTTAGGTTAAACAAAAAAGGGGAAAAGGGTGGGGACAAATTTGGTTTTGTCACGAGGAAAAAAACTAAACACCCAGGCCAGGGCTTAAATACCTCGAAGGGTATATTTTCTAGAGATATTATTCAGCGACCGCGAGTAGAATTTGCAAAGGTATGGAATTTAAATAACGAAGGGTATTCACAAAAGATCTCTTTACAATAAGGAGGGCCCACGGAGGAGGAACCCCGTTCATTACAAACAATCAATTTTCAATTTTAAAAAAAATAAAATTACTACTACAGAGTCTTCACATTTCTATATCATTAGGTTTATTCGTAAAAGTAAGTAATTAAATATCTGAAATCTAATTTTTCTACTTAACTTAAATTACAGAGTTTTTAACAAGAACGCTTCTCGTGTTCCAATTAAATTAAAAATCGCTATTTTCCCTTAGCACCGTTTAAAAACTTTTCTTTGTTACCCGATTTTCCCACTTGAAATTAACATAATTGTAATTGGGCTAGTCAGTAATGTTGTTGAGAACTTTAGTAAATTTAACACAAAAGAGAAAAAGTGCCCTGTTTCCACGAGCTTTAAATAGGTTGCTATTTTTTGCTTCGTTAGAAAATAATTGGTTAATTTTTTTCCGGGGATTTAATTTTCTTTTAGTAGTACATATATACAGTGACTCTTTAACTTGTACCAAATTAAATAAATTAAAGACAAGTTTTTTT
>JAHBCN010018907.1:0-16510 GCA_019359885.1 Listronotus oregonensis
TTGTAGAAAAAAATATTGTGTGTAATTCGAGCGCAAAAGTGACATTGTCGCTCTCGCGAGATAGCCGCGCTCCCTGCGTTCGCCCAAACATCTCGCTCAGAGCGACAATGTATTACTTTGCGCAATAGCTATTGTAAGACTGAAATTAATGATTGTATATTTTCTTTATTTTTATCAGTACTGGTATATCAATTCTTTTACTGATGTTACTGTCAAGCTAAAGTCAAATTGTATTACAACTTTCGGTTACCAAAAAAAAAAATTACATGTGCTGTTAACAAAGTGGTTTTCAAATTTGAATTATTAGCAGAAATAATCCCCGTGGTGAGCTCTGTGGGCATGTCCACAACTCAATTCCCCTAGTTGTAACCGGAAAAAGTCTTACTTCCACGGTCTATTGAGATGGATAGGCTGATGATTAAAAGGATGTCATCAAGTATTACGATCGAAACACCAAAACACCGAGTCTGTATTTAAGCAATTATTTACAGAAACGACGGGCCCAAAAAAAACAGTTGATTTAAAACAAAGATAATCTACACGGATAAGATGAACCACTCAATGCTATATTTTTGATACCCCTAATGGATTTTTGGATAACGCGAGCCGATGTCCATCAGAGATTTTCGCTATCCTTGAACGGAAAAGCAGTGTTGCCGGCAGGCCCCAATGTGCGTGATGAAACGCGACTGAAAAAACACAATCCGTTTAGCCGCCCGCTTTCGCTACTTCGTGTTCCGAATAAGGTACAAGCGACAGACGTTGCCAATGTCGCGGTTTGTTTCGCTGGGGCAGAGGTTACCGACTTAATTTTATTCGCATTTGAAGCATTGATATCTCCGAACTCCTTACTTTTTGGAAAATGGGACCCTCTTGTCGGGTTCCCCTATGTAAATTATAATATAACGTTATAAAATTAAATTAAAGAAAGTATTCTCCCTAAAGTCGACAATCACTGTAATTTGGTTGTAGCCTTATAAAATTATTAAATTAATTAAATCCTATTTAAATTTTGGAAAAAAACACATATACAGGGTGATTCATGAAGAAATGTCAATACTTCAGATACGTAGTCAGGTTACTTAAAAATAAACATAAAAGTCTATACAAATATGAATCCGCAAGCCCTTTGTTTTAAAAAACAAGGGTGTTCACCACAGAGCTGGCACATGCTTAAGTAAATGGTGGAATTTTTGAAAATTATATATTCTAGCTTATGTGTGGCTGAACATAATTTAAGAACAATAATTTTATTGAAAATTACAAATTTTAACTTTATTGTTTAATTATAAATTTTTTTTTTTAAATTTCTATAATAAAATCAAATGCGTCGTAATTTTTTAAATCCAAGTATTCAAAAACGATTGCTCATATCAACTTTTAACAGGTATATTTTTGACGTAAGAATGACAAGCCAATTATTTAGTTTACTTAAAAATGTAATACAGGGCCGTACCAAAAATTTCCTCATAAAAACCCTGTATATTATCAAAAAAAAAATTATCTAAAATAAGGCATTGTCAAAATTAGGAATTTTTTATGTAGGTTGCGTTAGTCTTTTTTTTGCAACAGTACAATTTACAAAAATGGGTAAGAAATTTAAATTATCCCGTTTGAAATTTTTAACAGGTGTGAAAACACCAAATTTAATGTAGTGATTCTACCTTGAAAAAAAATGCTAGTAAGGTATGTGAGAAAATATCGAAATCTCCACCATTACCAAGATACAGGGATGTAAGATATCATTTTTTGTTTAATTTTTTTGGCATATTTATTTTATTCTTTAACCAAATAGGTTAATATTTGGTATAAAAAACAAGTTTGGTTGACTTTACAATCTAAGAACAAATTGGTTATTTTTTATTCCGCTAGAGGGCACTTTACCTGAAACGTAACATTATTTTCCCTTTCATAACTTTTCTATTTTAACAGATACTTTCAAACAGAGTATAACATGTTAGAGGAATTAGAAACTTGAAAAATAATGTTGTCCTGATTAATGTCGAAAATCCTTACCGTTCAGCCAGAAAATCGACTTTAATGTTTTTATGTTTACCTATCTATTATTGATCTATAATACCTTAGAAACAGAATATGTTATGATAGCAATAAATACCTGCTATCACACCTAGGGCATTATAAGGGGCATTATGATATGCCCGCTTATAATCCAAAAGCCTAATATGGAAATTTTATTGCTTATCCAATTTTATTTCTCTCACAATAAAGATCAAGTTTATACAAAAAATAATTTTTTCTTTAAACAATACTAAAAATTAAACTTTATTTCCAAAATAAAATTACAATTTTGAAATGTCCCGGAAAATGTAGCTGATCCCACTATAGAATGGTCGGTGTTTTTTGTGATGGTAGCAGCGGGTGGTACCACTAACGCTATTTTGTATAGAAGAACAGTCCATTAAAGAATTTTCAATAGTCGATACGGAATTAACCTCGGAATTAACTGAATTGGCAATCATTTTGGCTACTTTGTTTTTGGATGAAATACTTTCTTCTATATATCCTTCAGCTACTGAAGAGCTTTTCCATTTCCCATGTTGTTTTAGCGTTTCAAACGAAGCACCTGCCTCAACAAGTAACACAGCAGTGGCCGGTGTAAGCTTCTGCATTATCCAGTTTTAAAAATTTTGCGATCAATGTTGGGACGCTTCCTATGGTATTTTTCCAAGTTGTACTGTACATCGACCCTTTCTATAGGTAAGAAGAATTGCTCCTTATTCGTGGTCTTAATGTTGTGTACTTTTATATTAAATTTAAAGCGCCTAAATCTTCTTCAATGATAGTAAAACTTTTGAAGTTGAAGTTTTAGTTTCTGGTATCTTTATAACCAAGACTGTTCCTCTATCTTCAATGTCATCAATGGTCATTTTGACCAACTCATCTCGTCTTAAACCTCCAAAAACACCCATTACCAATATGACTTTGTGTACCAAGTAGATATCATCAGGAGCCTTCTTAATAAATTTTAATATTTGTTCTCCTTCTAAAACTTTAGACTTCTTCGGGACGTATCCTTTCGACTTAACTTTTAAAAAAGATATGAGACGATGGTATTGCGAAATGTCTATATTTTCATAGACCATCAACGTAGACCTTAGGGTGGAATACTGGTCCAGAGAGTTCGGACTGTATTTTCCGACTAAAAATAATAAAGTTTGTTAAACATATGTATTAAAATAAAATCAATAACTTACCAGTTCCTGGAAATATGCCATTAAAACGTTTTCGGTTATTTGAAGAATTGCGTTCGCATCTTTCCAAATACCAAATATGCCATACTCCCGATCATACTGTTGCCTTGATTTAACTGGCAAAAGATTTTCGGTCGCATTTATGGCCTTTTCTCTTATATTTTGTGGAATTTCTTCCATTTTGAGCAAATCGTTAAATAAAAAATGCCAACTGACTAACTGACAGAAACATCAAAGTCAAACTTAACACCAGTCATTATCTACTTACGTATACAGGTACAGGTGCAACTTATTTTTTATATTGCGAATAAATAATGTAATTAGTCATTGAAAAACTTTTTTGGGTAAAACATAAAGCATTGTATGCACCACGGGCTTTACTGGACTATAATGCCCATCAGGTCGAAATCTAGCTTTCGACCTTCAGGGCATTATAGTCCCAGTAACGCCCTTGATACATAAATAGCTATTATGCGTTTGAAATCAGTTACATACGTAATTTAACTTTACCCGCAATCAAGTCGCCTTGCTTGAAATAAACATTATCAACGGTTTGTTTTTTATACCAAATGTCAACTTCGGTTAAAGAATAAAATTTTGGGAATAAAACAATTAATAAAAAAATCCCATATAGTGCGGAATTTTCTGATCACACTGTATATAATTCGTAAAAATACAAATTCACATTTTTAAATGAGTGCTTTATGAAAGCACGAAATAATATTTTACATAATATCCTCCTTAATTTGACATCCTAGTTCTAAATTACTTCTCATTCTATATACACTATTTTATTAAAAAGGTCTAATTTTTCACGTTTCAACTTCTCAGCGCTATTTTCATTTTGTACCCATTCATGGACTTGAGAACTGAACATGTACCTATGTCCATTTTAAATTCAGGATCTTCGGTCACTCGATATTTCAGCAAAAATTTGGCCACGCAAGTTTTCAGCTCGTACATTGCGTATCTCTGACCTGCAAAAAAAATATTATTATTAAGAAGATTTGGGATGTACAATCAACATGATGAATTTTTTTGGTTGTCATATATTTTTATTCTTAAAGTTCAACAAAAAACTTTCTAGACATTCTAGATTGATTACATCAGTTGCACACATTTTTGAACTTCTAGATAATTCTAGAAATTTTTAGAACTTTCTAGATCATTCCAGAAATTTTTAGAACTTACTGGACTATTTCGGATCGATTTGAACAGTTGCACACATTTTGAAACTTTCTAGATCATTACAGAAATTTTCAGAACTTTCTACATGTTCACATGCAAGTGCAGACCTAGAACTAGCTACCACCATAACTATTAGTGGGTGGCAGTGGGTAGTTATGAAGAAAATAATGGACATACAAACACAAAATTTCCTTTTATATATGTACACACACCGCAATGGTCTAAGGATGTTCCTATTTTAGGGATATAAATCAAAGAATTTAAAAATATATGGCCAAAAAAAGATAATTTATGGAAATTTATCATATTCTGTACAAAATGTAATATTTTAATTAAATGTAGATACCAGAAAGAAAAACTACAGTGGCGTACAACCATTTTTTTTATTTCAACTAAATATCAAACAAAATTAAAAGTCATATTCTAAACATATACCAATTTTTTTATAATGATGAATTTTTTTAATAACGGGTATGACCTCCTCTGGAGTTTATCACTGCGCGACACCTTCTTGGCATACTCAGAATTAAATTGTCCATATCTTCCTGAGCTATGGCAAACCAAGCAGCATTTAACGCAGCAAACAGTTGTTCTTGGTTCTGGAATTGAGGGTTTTCACGCAAAACCGTTCTTTGCAGCATATCCCATGCATGCTCGATTGGATTTAGGTCAGGTGATTGAGCAGGCCATGGCAAAACGGTGATTTGGTTGTCTTGTAAAAATTGTGCAGCATGTCTAGCGACATGAGGACGAGCGTTGTCGTGCATCAATATAAAGTCTGGTCCAACAAGTCTTGCATGGGGTAAGACAAATGGTTGAAGAATCTCTTCCACATATCGATGAGCGTTTAAAAATGTTCAACCAAAACGAGATCGGTTCTTCCGCCGAGTCGTATTCCAGCCCACACCATTACTGTGCCACCTCTATAACTGTGGACTTCTTGCACATTTTCCAAGACTCTTTGTAGTCCAGGTTCTCTCCATATCCTCAGTCTTCTTGAATCCGGATGCAACCCAAACCGAGATTCATCTGTAAAAAGAACTGGGGCCCATTGATTATTAGTCCAATTCTCGTGTTCTGTTGCCCAAGCTAAACGAGCAGCGCGATTTCCTCTAGAAAGTGGCTGGCATCTCAATGGTCGTCTATTACGTAGTCCACCTTCATGCAATCTGTTCCGAACTGTAGAATTTGAAATTACGATATTATGCGTTTCGCGTACCCGATTCATTATTTCTGGAACAGTTACTGTGGGATTTCTTCTAGCCATTTGCACAATAAAACGATCTTGAGCAGGCCGAGTCAGCCGTGATGGACCTGGATGTCTTTCAGAAACATCACCTGTTTCTTGGAAACGTGCCCATAATCTTGAGATTACGCTCTGTGATGTGTGGAGAGTTTCAGCAACACGAGCTTGCCTAGTACCAGCTTCTAACATTCCAACAGCTCGCAACATTTCATCCCGGTTAAGATGGCGTCTTTGCATGATAAATAAGTAACAGACGGAGTCTATACTCTACTTTGGATTACAATATACTGACCAATATTTTCAAATTTTAAAACTGATATGTCCACCTACTTTGATTTAAAAACAAGTTTTTGCAGAAGTCCCATTTTTGAACCGTAAAATAAAGTAGTCCATTTTTTATACAAAAAAAAACATTAAAATGCCCATCTCTTATCAATACTCTTAACATATTTTACCAACCCAAAACATTTAAACACGATAAAAACTCGTTTACACTCATTGAAATAAATATATCCCTAGACCATTGCGGTGTGTGTATTTAGATTACACCTAGAATATGAAACACATTAGACTCCGAACGCTGTAAGAATGACACCGATACGTCACGGTCTCTTATGGCAAACCCGTATAAAACCGTGACGTATCGGTGTCATTCTAACAGCGTTCGAACTCTACTAGAATTAACTTTGTTTAACTTCCTCCACCACTATTATACGACGTTGCGGAAAAAATCTTTAAAGGGGTTTTCTGATTTAGAAGTTTCAAAAAAACGATTTTTTTGATTGCACTTTTCAGTACCTTATATTATAAAGAATATATGGGCGAAACCGTTTCGTCCAGAAATCATTTCTTATAGCTGAAATACACGATCATCGGACCGGTCGCCCTGCGTCATCAAGCGTCTTTTACAAACATTTTTGAATTTTTGTTTAAACAAAAATGGTCTTTATAATTTTTTAAGAAAAATCGATAGTTTTCAAGATAACGGGACCCAAAAGTCCCCTCATTTTAGCTACCGCTCTACCTCTAGAATGCCGCATTCTATGGATTCACTTATAAGCGGGCGGACGAATTGTTCCATTACTCGGGCAATGATGTACATTTTTTAATTATTTAACGTTCATCGGAATGGGAAAACCCGTACCTATCATTGCATATGAGTTTGGGTCCATTCTGATTTGTCTAGAATATTAAAAAAGCGGTCAAAGTTTTTTTCACAATATTTTGAGAGTATCTTGTTAATTTATTGATATTTTTTTGAAAAAATGGTTTATTCTTAATATTTCTTTTTTATAATGAGACCTTAGCAAGTGTTCAATGATCCCAGAAAATTTCCTTTACCATCTTTTTTGCGTTTTAATAAAAAATTGTTTTGCCCATCTGCATTTTTAGCCGTTTTCGGAGTTCTAGAAAATCTGTAGAATAAACGCGAATCAAAAGCTCATGATCTATTGGAGTGCTTTTCAATGCACATCATTTGAAAGCTTAGAGTGTCTAGTTTCTAAATGAACTTTTTAAAGAAGTCCAATAATTTTTCAACAACGCATTTTAAAAACCGTGGACCATAAATTCGATTAAAAAGTACCACACATCTATCCAGTGTGGAATGTTATGGATTTTTCGACGGCCGTTTTTGCGAAAAATATTGGTTTTGCGGAAAAAAGTAGTAACCATTTTTGTAGATTTTGAGGTGATCTTCATTTTTTGTCTGAACAAAAATTCTCTAATTCGCATATTTTGGCAGATATTCGCGGGAAACTCATTTTTGGGACTTTGGGGGCCATTTTCAGCGGGTTCCCACGTCAGAATCGTGATAAACTTTTTCTCGCTTGAAAGCATCCGCAAAGACCTAAGAATTGCGCCACAAATCAAAACTGTACTGGACTTTTTTATCTTTATGACAGCTCACGAGGATTATTATTATGGTATATTCATCTACGGATTTATATACATATATGACCTAAGTACCAAAGTACCGTGAGTGCCGGTTTTCCGTGTTTAACCCATTTCTTCCAGTTGTTCCGTCAACTTGCAAGCATAAAACATGCAAATGTTGATTTCTAACCTTTAGACAAGCGGTAGTGCCAACGGACGTTATTTTTAAATAACTACTACCTAAAAGTGTCTCTCGCATGGAATCGAACCCGGATGCCGCCGCGAGCGAAATCTACCATAGCTACGGAGATACTTTTTACACATTTTTGATTGTTATGATAGTGATTGATTGATGATAAAATAAATCACAAGATGAGTTTTGTCCGCCTCAACTGCAGCTACAGGGCTTGTTGTATCCTTGTGTATTTTTTCATGTTTTGTTTGACACTTAGACAGGTTAGTAGCCCTTTTACTGTTCTTTTCTGGTCTCCAGCCTCCTGGTGGTAGTGTCCACCATGAGGTTTTGATTTGCTCTCCAATGTAGCTTGCAGTGCAGGCCATTTTATTATTAAGCAGGACATTCTTTGCTATTCTTTTTGTCACATAGTCTGCAAATATTATTACAATTAAACTCACATTTTTACTGGCGCTTGCGCATGGATTGCTAAAACATTACTGGACCAATTTTGATGCCGCTCTGCCATTTTGTCGAGAAGTGAACTGGTATGGTTGCAACCTCAAAAGTTAAGATCGCTTTAAAATTTTAAATTCTCTGTACGTTTATATCCAGAAAAAAAGTCGATTTTTTTAAACTGTTTTTTCAGATAGCTGCCGTTTTATGAAAAATTGACGATTTTACCTTTCAAGGTTCCGACCATAGCTACTTATATTATTTTAATAATTTTTTGGTCTCGTCTGTTTCTAACCTCCCATGACCTTCTTCAGCGCCATTTTATTTATTAACGGCATTTTGGGGCGAATTTTTTTTAATGTAGCTTAAAGATAGACGAATATAAGGGTATATGCAATATTTTACCTATTGTTTGACTTCACCTGTGCTGTTCCACGGATTTTATAATAAAAATGAGTGGGTCAGTAGGGGTGATTTTAAAAATAAAAAATCTCAGAAACCTTTTGACATATCTATGTGAATTTACGCACCAAATCGCATACCTTTATGTTGAACGATAACGAGGTTATGATAGGGAAAAAAGCGCTGAAATGTTTCAAGTATTATACACACTGCGTTTGTTAGGCCGAAACTTGGGCTGACGCACTAGATTTTAGAAAAAAGAACATAAATCAACCAAAATCATATCAAAAAAATATCATAACAACTGCAAAACTGAACAGTACATTAAAATTTTATTTCACCAGTAAAATACAAAATATTTTTAAAATTAGATCAAACAACAATAAAACACAAATTTAAAATTTTGTTTTTGACGAAAATCCGAAAATACTTCAAATATTTAAAATTGCAAAACATTTATTAACCGGGCGGTAAAGTACGAAATTAATAAAATTCGTGAGCATAACTCGAATTTCTTAAAAATACCTATTTTTAATCTTTTGTCGTATTTTTCTTTCCCTTAATTAACTTTGAATTAATTTTTCTTTTTCCGTTTTTAATTAAGTAAATAAAAAACATGATTATTTTTATTTTAGGTCGTTTTTTTTTGGATGGCACGTGGCAAAGGTCTGAGATTAGACCATAGATAACCTAACTTTAGATATATAATGACTAATCGCATTTATGGCAAGTTTACGACCTCGCGCACTAAACAAACCATAGTGTCATTAAGCATGCGTATTTAAAAAGCAGGACCAGTTCCGGACTTAGAAATTTGCATGTCATTAATTAATTTATATTTATATAAAATATTTTTTATATATTTAGATACTAAATTCTTTTATTTTGCGTTTCTATACATATATAAATTATGTTAGGTAGTAATATCAACCATGAGTTAACAAAATTAATATTGCAAAATATAAATAGAAAAAATAGGGGCTAATAAAAGGTAGGGTTAATTTCAAGACCCAGTTTTTGTACCGCCTTAAAATGGTTTGGAAACTGTTAGAATTTATTAAACGCGTGACTGTCGACTTAACAAGTTTTATGTCAGTTCAAAAACGACGGAGTTTGAACGCATTCTATATATTTAAAGGGTTTTGCTTTGCTTGGGGATCAGTAAAGGGATGCAATAAACGGTTTTTTGCGAGATTGGAACAGACTTATAAACAAAAGGGTAAAAAAATGTTTATACAAATAACGTTAACTCTTTTCCTGCTTACACTTATGTTTTCGATAGCGATAAAAGGATATTCTAAACATCTTAAATGTATTTATACAAAACGAGTATTTATTTACTAGAGGCAGCCTTGCCGTTTGGTAGTGCGAAAACCTTTCTCCGTGGCTCCAACCATAGTGCCGATAGATCGACGCGGAGAGACCGACAAATCAGCACGCAGAGCGGGGTATATATTATTCTTTTCACCGACCAATGATCACGTTGGAGGGAGAAAAAGGTTTTACCGCTAATTTTTATTTCTTGCACAAATGATCGTTTTCCAAGCGGCAAGAGTGCCTCTAGTAGGTATATGCTCCAAGGGAATATGTTTTATGTTGTAATCATACTTACTGACTTTTTAGATTAATGCAATACATTTTTTGTTCAGATTTTTTTAATCCGAAATAAATAATTATAGTGATTTTTTTTCAATTATGATTGTGTTACATAGATGAAACCAAAAGTTAATTCTTAGATAAGCCACAAGAGTCATGTTCAGTCGTATTCGCCATTTTTTATTATTATTAACTACAACTCATCAGTTGTGAACCAGTACAAAAATTTGTGGCTTTCCATAGCTGTAACATTCAGAAGAACTAGAGGAATTTAAGGAGCTGACAATGGATAATATGTTTATTTTTGATTAAGAACAACATCTAAACAAACCAATGTGTTTCACTGGTTCAAAAAACCAGTAACCATGGTTTTTTTAACCAGTGTAATATATATTTTGTTTAAGTCATCAATTGACGAAGTACGGAACTGGCCGGCGACGAATTTGTAAATAAAATCGATCTGCTAGTCCGTTCTGCGCATGATTTAGGACCCTAAGAGATGACTAGAGCCACGGCGCACGGACACATTTTTTCGCCCATAAAATCTCACTTTTGAACCGCGCATCTGATACCCTTTACCGGTCCATATTGAGGTCAGTGGATTAGACTAGGTAAGGTGAATTTTAATGTAGGATATTAAGTCAATTACTTAAAAGTAACAAATATTTTTTAAATTGATTGGAAATTAGATAATAGCACCAACTCCGTCAAGAATTGACATATATCGTCTTCAAATTTGTAATGTATGTAGACAAAGGAATGTATCTATAAGATCCTAATCTATCGTTAATCCATCTACAATATAAAAAAAACATCTTAAAATAAGGAAACACACCTAACATGTGATTTTTAACCATTTAACCAAAACATTTTTTTCGAGTGTGGTATTCAAAAACCGGCATAAATTTTACTTGCATTTAATTTTAAAAGTTTTAATTGCTTGTTCTAAATGATTTTTTAATATGTTATCCTTAGGATAACCCTGAAGAACTTTTAAATGGGACATATTAATATTACTATTCAAGGTATCTTACAAAAAATGGGAACAACCCCAACCGCAGCGCTGGAAGTGCTGCTAAACCTGCCGCCACTCCACATTTACATACAGGGAGAAGTAAAGGCGGTTCTCTATAGACTCAAACGAGGTCAAAGTCCAATTATAGGACATCAAGACCTCAAGATGGGAAATAGAGGAGGACCAAGAGGTCAGCTCATTGTTTGAGATGCCCTCGACTGGTCAACCCCTTGTTTCATCTTCAATAGACACTTTCGGATTGTCATACCAGATAGGGAGGACTGAAAAGAAGGCCCTCAAAAATCCAAAGACCCAAAAAAGGGAGTAGGAGCTGGCATCTATGGAGACAAGCCTAGAGAAAAGATAACCTTAAGTCTTGGTCAGCACGCCACGGTTTCCAAGCGAAAACGCAGCAACAATGCATTGTGCCGTGCTGTTTAAAAGGGAAAAAGGAGAAAGGAAAACACATCGTCATTTACTTAGACAGCCAAGCGGCCCTGAAGGCCATCAGTTCTCCAAACGTTATTTCCCAAACTAGTGGGACTAACGGCCCTGGAAAAGTCGGCTTGGCAAACAAACTACGGTAGCCGGGTACCGGCCACGAGAGCCAACCAGGTCAAGAGGCGACGACCTAGCCAAAAGAGGAGCAGCCATGGAAATTATAGGCCTGAGCCATTCTGTGGAATTTGGCAGGCCTCTTTAAAGCATCTATTAAAAGCTGGGTAGACAGAGAGTTTCAAAAGCTGGTGGTTACAAACACCAGGACAACGACGGCAAAGCAGTTCATTAAGACCTGCTCGGCCAAGTTTACCTCAGACCTACTGAGCCACAGTCGTAAGGTCGTAAGGATAACAGTAGGTCAACTAACAGGACATTGCAAACTCAACAAGTACCTGGAAAGAATAGGCCTGGTGAAGGATAGCCTGTGTAGGTTCTGCCAGGAGGCTGAAGAGACAGCCGTACATATGTGGTGCCACTGTGAAGCCCTATGTAGGCTTAGGTTTACCAGGCTTGGTGAGGAAAAGCCAAAACCGGCAAGATCTATGGAGTAACCAGTGTCAAGACTCTGGAGTCTAGTTAAGAAGACGGGCCTGGACAAGGTACTTTAAAGAACGATAGGAGAAACCACAATAAATCTGGTAAGGTTGCAGTGGTGGAGGTCATTTTTGCCATCTCCGCTCAAATAATCTATACTTCAAGTCCAAAATTTCTGTCAATGACGCATCGCTCGCTTTTAGAGTGCCCCGGGTTGTGTGGGGTCAGGGGAATCAATTCCAGTAGCGTGTGCATTTCAGAAAATAAATGATAAAATTTCGTTAAAACATGAAAATATTTTTTAGAAGCAAAAGTTATTTTCTCACATTTTCATCAACCCTTTAAATTAGTAACAAGCCTATATTATTTTGGTATTATTCGGATTAAAAAAATGTTTTTTTTGCTTAATTTTGCACACCTTCTATATGAGGTCACAAACTTCAGTTTTTTTGGCGATTTCTCAACGTTTTTGCAAAAAAAATACATTTTTTACTTTAATTTTACCTTCCTCGATTTAATTTTGCTACATGAAAAAAAGAATAAAATTTCAGTTTTAACATAAATTAAAAAAGATGTAAAAAGAGAACGATAGACAATCCAAGTTACACCGACTTGCCAATTCACCACTGATCTTGCAGATTCAATATTAAATACGATATTTTCACGCATTGCTTTATCGAAAATATCCACTATATAAGGAACACGAAAGCCCTGAGATCATCAGCTTGTAGAATCCAATAACTATTTCGGGTCAACATTTTTAGAATTTCGAGTTGAATTCGGACGTAAACGTTTTACCTATTTTATATTGAAAATTAGGGTTTTTTTCCGTACTTTTTGAGTGATTTTTTTTAATATTTAAATAGTATGAGTTTTTTAAATATGTTTTCGTGCAAATGACAGAATTTAAAGAAATATGTCGTAAAATGGAATTAAACAATTTAATTATTATATTTTTGAATTACTATAAGAGGCGGCCAAAAAAACAGATTCTGATTCATGTTTAACAATCGGAAAGTAGAGAGTGTGCAAAAAATCGCATTTTCCAGTATCCGAATAATTACTAATATTGTTTATTTGCCTTTTAAAACTCTGAATACCGTACGCGAAAAAACTTTTGTTAAAGTTGCACATATCTCTGCAGCATCCAAAGTGGTTAGTTTTGGATTTCGTTCCCGAATCCCATGGTAAACATTTTTAACCATTATTCGTTCTTTTAACGTTAACTGAGTTTTTTTTGTATGCGGATAACTAGTTAAAGGTTGGTTAATATTCATAGTTTACTGAATTAAAAGCACTTAACAACACTAAATCTTTATATATAATTATATACACTAAATAAGATAAACTATAATAAAATTGGCACAAAACAATATCTATATACTACTATTACTAGAAATTTATAATATTTAGAAAATACCCTGTATAGCAATTAAAATTTAAACTTACAAAATCTGTCCATAATCAATAATAACTAAATAAAATCATCGAACAGCACGAAAACCCTGTCGATACGCTTATTTTCAAGTCTCTTCAAGTTGTAAACTAAGGAATGTGTGTTGCCACTTTTATTGTCTTCTCGATAACAATGATTTCAATACATATTGGCGTGCTATTTTAAGTGCGATCGCTGGCTGGTAACTTATTTTCGCGAATTATGACAACGTGGCGATGAAACTTTTGGCCGGTTCACTGTTATTGAAGCGGAAAAGTATATCATAGGCTTAAAAATCATTTGCTAGTGTTAGATTTTTATTTAGCCGCTTCGTCGGTTGGGTGGCCGGTATTAAATGAGTCACTGACAGAAATTTTGGACTTTAGGTATAATCTTACAAAAATGAATTTAAAATTTTAATACATTTTTATATTCTGCAAGCAGAGAAATTACTAAACGGTACTTGTAAAACTTTCTGTAAAAATAAAGGTCTAGTATTGCAAGTTTTGGAATACAGTTCAAAAAAATGTTCCATTTAAGGGTGGTTTTATGTTAATCTTAAAAATAGCATTTTCAAATTTGAAGAATATTTACCAAAAACTAATTTGGCTAAAAATTGCAGCACTTGTCTGTCCGGTAGCGTAGTGGTCAGAAAGTTTTCCGCCTGCCGCGCCGGCGATCCGGGTTCGAACTCCAGCCCGCCGGGCAGACATATTTAGGTAGTAGCTATTTACACGCCTGGCCAACTTCTTATGGGGATACTGGAAAAAGTGACATTTGACAATTATATCATTGCCAGGGAATAAGTAGATATCTATATTTTTCCATATTTTGCTTTGTAGTAACTTGGTAGTAAATTTCTAGATGGCGAAACGTTGATTTTTTTTTAACCAATGAGAAGTGAGAATTATTTATATCCCTTTTTAACCATAAATCCCCGTGTTGTGTTGTGTTTGCGTCGGCCATTTTCTATTCTAGTATTTGGGTTGTAAGTGTTGACTTTGGGTTGACTGTTTTAAATTGTATTTTTTGGGTTTTAAATTTGCGTTCTTATTTTTTCCACACTATTGTGAAAATGATAAGGTAAGATGTTATTTAAATATTGCAGTAAGCCTTCTTCGATATTAAACCAAGATTCTTTTGTAAATATCTTCGCAATGGCAACCTCAACACAGCATGTAGGCTGAAATATTCTTGTAATTATCCATGTTGCAGAAACGCCTATTATAGTAAAATTGTAAGCACAGATTTTAAGAACAAAAAAGTTTCATTCTTTTCTTCGAGATCCCTTATCGTTAGAAGCTTGGAAAATTAAATGTACTTTAAGTCCCTCAAAAGATTGTAAAAATGTATGTTTGTGAGGACCGTTGTTCAAAATTAAATTATGCAAATCTTGAGGATCCTTCGCTAAAATATAGAGCTGCACCTTGGTCACTCTTTATGAATTCCATTTTAAAAGAACACAGTTACGGAAAATGTTTCGATTCTTTTCAAAAATTTACCTCTCGAACCATTGGACAAACTTAAAATTAAAATTTTAAATAATGCTATTTTATACCTTATTTACAATTTCAATTTCATGTTTAACTTGTCAGAGTAATCTCTTTTTAGTGGAGGTAACCGACCAGCATTTATTTGTAATGTTTAAAGAGTTTGATAGCGAACGAAGGCTTAAATTTGCTAGTGAAGCTTTATCAATCTTGTAAACAGACTACATGCTGATATTTACAAATATTTGGATGAGAATGTTTACAAGAATAAAATTGAAAATTTATTTAGGCAACAATATTTCGAACCTTTCTGCAAGCTCTTTTTTCAGACTCTTTGTTCAGACCGTAATTTTATGAAATATTTAACCTAACTTTAAAAATAATAATTTTACCATTTATTATAAATATTTATGTTTATTTTTCAATTACCACATTAATTTAAATTCTTTATATATTTTTGCCCGCTGTCTGCTTCTGTCTTTGCCTAAATTAATAGCAAAAGTTCCCATATCATATTTTATGTATTTTTTTAGTCTGTTTTGAATAAGCGAATACTGCCTAGCTTCTTTGTTTTATAGGAACCTTTCAGCATGATCTCATCCAACCCCGGCTGTGACAGTTTTAGAAGTATCTCATCTAACCCCGGCTGTGATAGTTTTAGAAGTTTTATGGTTAATTTTTAGAATATATTTTATTTTGCCTGTGTTATCTCAGGTATAAGAATTTATGTTGTTATCAGAATATTTTTCATTTATTCTGAAATTTCATGTTTTATTTTTTATGTTTTATTTGTTACTGTTATTTTTGGAATGTAATTTTATGTTGTTGTTGTTTATTGAAAATTTGGGGCAAATGTCCCCAAGATTTTCCTGGTTTTTCAAAATATTTGTATTTATAACAAATTAATTTATAATATATTGTTAATAATAAAATATTTCGTTTGCTTTATTTTTTTGCAAGTTTAAATTTTTTTACTCCAATCCTAACAAAGATAAAATTTTGCTAAAAACGCCATCAACCAAGCTTATTTATTAAAATAATCAGTTGTTAAGTAATGTATTTTAGCAAAATCTTATTTTTGTTGGAATTAAAAATAAAAGTAGAAATAAAAATTTATAGTACTACCAGCGCATTCGCCTTTTATTATATGCTTTTATTAGTTGATTGGCCAGGCGTTTGTCGCTACTGTACTGACAGAAAATAGCTGCGTTCAGAAAGCACGGAGTTTGGATTTCTCTAACCCCTTTTTTATTCTGTGGTTATTTAAATAACGTCCGTGGTGGCACTACCGCGTTGTCTAAAAGGTGCTGTGAAATGCAATATTTGCATGTTTCAGTGCTTGGGCAGCCTTGACGGAACTGGGGCATAAAAAGATGGGTTAAACA
>JAHBCN010018908.1:0-16456 GCA_019359885.1 Listronotus oregonensis
TGACATATATCCGATATATATCGATATATTCAAATGATTTTTTATGATATATATCAATAGAAAATGGTTTTAAAAAAATTTTTATATTAATAATTTTTCGCGTTTGTTACTGTATTTTTACTTTCCAAATGTAAATGGCATTGAGGGGGTTTTGGTTAATGGTAAGGTAGGGTTAAGGGAAAAGTTCTAACCAAAATGACAGACTTTGGGTTTAATGGGTCAGACGTGTCAGAAAAATTTCGTTACGATAGAGTTTTTTTTTGTGTTTATTTTATTTTTTTTTAAAAAGAAAGTAGTTGACAAGGCAGAAATAGTTTTATTCATTATTGAGTATTTAAGAAGATTACAAAATTTTTATTTTAGAATATAACTGTTTACTAAAAAAAGGGGATATGTATCAAACATTTGATATATATGGATATATATTATAAATATTCGATATTTTAATATTTATAATATATTGATATTTTAACCTAGTTCTGTGAGGACTGGTACCCACCCTGGTCCACCATACTACTAGTGCCGATGCCGAAACAAACAGGGGTAAATAGATTAATTGTATTAAGCTATTGAACGACAATGTATACATCAAAATATTATACAGGCTTTCATTTCAAAACGAACCGCCCTAAATATTTTTAAAGGAACACTCACCAAAAAAAAAAAGAAACACGTCGATTTAGATATAGGGGGGGAAGTTTAATTTCGTATTTGATAAAATTTTATGTCCCCCCCTAATCCAGTTAACCTCACTTTGATATGTCAAATGGAACCCCCATATGTGACACATCATTGTAAGCGGATGAAATTTGCTCCCCAACAGTACTAAAAATTTTTAAACGATGGACGAAAGCGACTTAGAATTAAAAATGTTTTTTAATTGTTTATTTTCAAATAATTTATTTTATCAAATGCTCAAAATGTGCGCCGTTATTGGGAGACAAGTTTTTTTTAAATTTCCCCGCAGACTTTTTAGGGATTCTTCCAATTTTTTTTTTTTGTTTTACCTGCTACAAAAAAACACTGCAATAGCACAAGTTTTTAAGACGTTTAGGAACCATTAAATATTACTGTTAGGATTTCATTTTGACTCGTTAGTTTAAAATTAAAACTTTTTTTTAAAATGGTGTATACTCTAGAAGAGAATAGAAAAAATTTTCCATATGGGGCTGAAGATCGATGCGGGTAGCCGAGTATTCAATAGAGGGGATAAAATAAAAACGGGGGAAAATATTAAGGAATTGGTGCGAAGTTTGAAGAAACGGATCTTTGCAACAAGAAAAGTACTAATAAAGGGTTTTGGGAAGCACGCCGGGTTTGGGGGCCCCAGAACAGTTGAATAGATCCCGTTGTCTTTCCCAAAAAAAGTTTCTGCTGACCAATATTTCTGGGGGTTCCTGAAAAATTTTGAAAAAAATTTTTTTTCCATACAAAATACAAATTCTTCATGAACTCAACAAGCGATTATGATAGAAGAATAATTTTTGCGAATCAATTCCACAATTCAAGACCCCCATTTGATAAAAAAATCTGCTTTTTACAATCAACTTTCTTTTAAATAAAAATTTTAATAGACATAACTGCAGATTTTGGGGAAAAGAAAACCGCACATATTTCAGGAAGGACATACCCTTTTTCCGAGAAGATCAAGTTTGGGCAGTTTTTGGAAACGAAATTATGGGGCCTTCTTTCTGGAAGAAAATTTAAGGGCAATGTATCAAACCCTTTTTAAAATGGTATACCCTTCTATCGTTTTTTGGAAAATCAGGTGGATAAAAAAGGTGCTATGGAATCAGTGGAAATAATTTGCTTTTTCCGCAAGATGGAGCCCCTCCCCACTATGCTTTAGCAGTTCGAGAGTGGCTCAATGAACAGTTTTTCCGGCACATGGGGAGGAGACGAGGGGGCCCTCGAATCCAAAATCTCCAGACTTAACTCCCTGACTTTTTTTTTGGGGATTTAAAAAAAAAGTTAAAAAAAGACCTGAAAATATTCAAGAACTTAAATGTAGAATTACACTAGAATGCAGAGGTATTCCCCACAAACTTTCGCCAACGTTCCAAGAATTTCAAAAACAGACTTTATTTTGTCCGCCAATAACGGGCACATTTTGAGCATTTGATAAAATAAATTATTTGCACGATAAACTAATTAACACACATTTTTACTTCTAAGTCGCTTCTATGTCCATCGATTTAAAGTTTTTAGTACTGTTGGTAGAAATTTATGCCGCAAATGATGTGTCACACTATGGGGGTTTCCTTTGACATATCAAAGTGTTAACTAGTTAGAGGTGACCGATAAAATTTTTCAAATACGAAATTAAACTTCCCCCCTATATCTAAATCGACGGTTTCTTTGTTTTTTTGGTGAGTGTTTTTTTTTTTAAAATATTTAAGTGGTTGTTTGAAATGAAAGACTGTATATGTACACACTTTTAAACAAATGACTTTCATCGTGTCAGAAAAAAAAAAAAGAAAAAAAAAGAAAAAAAAAATTTAAAAAATATTGTTTTATGAGCTGCGAACGTCACGTTTTCTTATACCCCTCACCCCACTTGTCACACTGCGATACCCCCCCCCGGTTATGCAAACATATTTTATGAACAACCACTAATTTAAAATTATGAATTTGTTTCTTTTCCTTCAGGTACTTTAAGCAACGGTCCATAACCCAAACTATGTTTTATTATCAAAATTTTCCTAAAAAAACCATCTGTGATTGTGGCAAATAGTTAAAACTAATTAGCAAATTTTTTTCCGAGGTTTTTAGTTTAATAGGTTAGGGCTAGTTTTGATGTTGTTCAACCGAAATTGAAATTGCCAGAAACAGCACAATACCCCTTTCTTATTAAACTAAAAAAAATGCAAAATATAATTATGAATTAATGTCGGGTTTGAACCATATTCTCTGACTTACCACCCCTTTCTTTTCACTGTAACATCCGAATCTGTATTCATGCCCCCAAAATTGGGGAAAATATTCTTTTTACTTCACTTTCTGATTTTAAATTATGATGTTTTAAACAAAACTAAAAATATTTAAATAACAGAATGTGAGGTTAGGGGGGCAATTTTGAAACGGGGAACAAAAGGCCTACTATGCCTAGGACTGGCCGGAATTCTACCCCTAATTTTTTAAAGGGGTATGTGACTGTTGTTGCAGGAGTGGATTAATTTTTTTTAATTATCGAAAAAGGTTGCCTTTAACAACCGAAGGGATGGGGACTAGTTATACATTGAAATATATATACAACTTTAAAAGAAATCAAACAATTTTGAGAAATTAATTAATTTTTTTTCCCCTGTTTTCCTTTTCTTTTTTTCCCCATTTTGTAGTAAATATATTTCACTGAGTAACATTCATTATTGGGGTTAAAAAAAGTCAAAAAAAAGGGGAAAATTTAATTAAACTATGTAAAAACTTTCTTCATTTTTTTAAAAAAAACATCTATATAATAAAATTAGATCACAAGCAGAAAATCTTTTGATGGCAATTTTAAAAAACACTTTATCATTATCAAAAAGTTAAAAGCATAAAGGTATACCGAGTTCTTAGGCACAATCCAAATTTAAAAACACTTACGACTGAGTGATTATCGCTTGTTAAATTTAGAAAAGGGACTTAGCAATTGTTAAAAGTTAACAAACGGTTTAGAATTTTTATGTTTTATTTTTATTTCTGGAATATAAATTTAAAAAGGGAAAAAAATTATTTGGCTTTTCTCAGAATAAGATATTTAAATTTTATTTTAAAAATTATACTTTATGTTTTAAATTATTATGGAGAGCTAGTCTGCCTCGCTATAATATTAACAAAAACATGAAAAAAAAAAGGTTTTAAATTCTTTATAAAATTGATTTGTTTTTAAGTACTATAATAAAATAATTATTTTTATGAAATTATATAAAAATAGTAAGTTTATTTTCTGTTTTTATATAGTTTCATAAAAATAATTATTTTATTTTAGTACTTAAAACAAATCAATTTTATAAAGAATTAAACCTTTTTATGTCTTTTCATGTTTTTTTTTTACTTTTGGAAGCAGACTAGCTCTCCATAATAATCTATAAAACAAAAAGTATAATTTTAAAAAAATAATATTTAAATATTTTTATTCTGGAGAAAAGCCAAATAATTTTTCCTTTTAACGGTTTAGAATGTTTAACAAAACGTCATTGTCAGTGTTATTCAATGGTTTTAGTAGGCAACCTTTTAAAATCTGACATTTTGTTAAACATTCTAAACCGTTGTTAACTTTTAACAATTGCAAAGTCCATTGCTAAATTTAACAACGTGATCATCACTGGGCCGTTAGATTTATAGGAGAGGTAAACTAGTACCAGCAAAAATGCATTCACACTATGAGGGATAAGGTAACCTATTGTAGCTTTCACACTTACACAGAATTTCATAATTATAGTCTGCCGAGAGATGGAATGCTAATGGTTTCAAATAAAAATCGTAACAGCAATTACAATGGTTTATTAAGGTAACTTCACTAAATAATCACAATTACAACGATTTACACACACTAAATATTTAATTTCAAAGAAATAATATTTATATTTTTATGAATAATGTTATTCTGTATAGTTTTTAGAAAGAGTTATTTAGAAAATTATTGTTTATTATTTTTTTAATTAGTTTAGAGCGGAGGAATACACAATTATTTTTTATTTCATAGCTAAAGTAAGAAAACATATTTTAAAATTACATTAAATACGTTTTTTGGATCAATTTATCACTATTAGCATTTATAAATTTATACCACTGCGCTAGAAAGCTTAATTTTTATAAAAACAGAAAAAAATTTAGATATATAATATTACAAACCAGAACAAATTTTGACAAATTACCTAAAAATGAGACAAAAACAAACTTTTGAGATGTAAATTTAAAATGTTTCACCAGATGAACGTTATCATGGCAACCAGCCATTTTATTTTGCTTAAAATACACTAAACCAGTGCTACTCAAACTTTTTTTGATGAAAGACCAGTAATTATTTTTCCTTGTCATCCACTGACCAGTTTGAAAAAATATTAACAGTTAGTTGATAAACTGTTAAGCTAAATTGCAAATGTTTTAAAAATGTATAATTTTAAAAATGTTGACCTACTTAAACACTCATATTTTGGATAAGATTATTACCATTATGATAATATAAAACAAATCAAGCGTAGCCAATATTAATTTTATGGCACATGAAATAAAAAAAGTAAAATAATATTTATTTCGTAATATGCTGTTCTCCACATAGCTTCTCAATTTGTGGTTCAGTTGATGGCAATGCTGCTCGTGGTTTGTAAATATCGACACAATTGGGATGTTTGCTTTGTACCAACGACATCGTTGAAAATTTTAATTTACAGAAACATGTTAGTGAAAACGGCAAAAAAATTTTACTGCAGCTGCGTAAATATCGAAATATTCGGATTTTATAGTTTTCCAAAAAGATGCGAGTAAGGGTTCAGTTTTAATTTTTTTCTTCTGTTCTTAAGAGTCCATTCGCGCCGGGATAATTGGATCCAATTTGGGTCTGGGCATAATGTTTTTCTCAAAAACGGTATAAGTTATCGATAATTTTTAAAAACTATATGAAAGCCAACACTTAAATCTAGGCTTCTGCTGTAATAGTTTTTTAAATTTGGATTTAGTTTTTAATATTTCCTTGAGTGAAAGTCACACTAAAATCGGTTATGTTTAGATACTATTTTCTCTTAACTCGACTCATATTTCAAAAATCCGTTACAGCAGAAGCATAGATTATTTCCTTACCTTTAAAATGGTGTATAATTTATGTCATTTAAGAAAAAATAGTCACCGAAAAACGTTATCTCCTGTAGGCTTGCAATCGGAAACAACATCGCATCGATACACAGAATCTGGAAGAACCTAAATAAAATATAATATTTTTAATGAGGCTATACGAAAATTGTGGTAGTGGGAGTTTGTTAGTCTCCGCCTACCGTCTCCTCGTCCTTTCGCCCGACCCCTAAGGTGTAGCGTAAATGCACTCTTAATTACAAGACAAATCTATAAGATTATCTTTCAACTTATAGTCATAGCCAATTTCTTTATTTTACCTAATTCTAATTCGTTTTTTAACTTTTCCTGAAATTTTATCATCTAGAAAGTATGTTTCAAATTGTTCCGATAAATTCGCTAAATGTGTAGTATAATGACATTGCGCAAAGATTAAATCTCAGTATTATCGCCTCCTTTTTAAATAACGTTGGCTAAATTGGAAAACATATCATAATTTTTTTATAACATCGTTTTTCTATCTGAAGTTTTTAGTTTAAACCCTCAATTTCATTTAACATCGCAAATCAAGTTGCCATTCTTCCCTGCATGGAAGAATTTAGTTTATTTTAAATTAAACAAAAAATGTCAAATAACCTAATTTTGCCATTCAAAGAATATATGTAAATTGTAAAGTTGTGAGAATAGCTGCATTATTTTATTTTATAAATACAGACTGATATTTTATTATTTCTTCTTCTTTTTCTACGATTTTTTTTAAAGATTCTGCCAAAGATAATACTACTACGGATAAGATAAACCATTCAATGCTATATTTTTGATACCCCTAATGGACTTTGACTAACGCGAGCCGATGTCCATCGAGAGATTTTCGCGCTGTGCATTTCAATCCTTGAACGAAAGTTAAACAGTGTTGCCGGCAGGCCTTTACTATTGGCGTGATGAAACGCGACTAGAAAATACACAACCCGTTTAGCCGCCCGCTTTCGCTACTTCGTATTCCGAATAAGGTACAAGCGGCAGACATTGGCAACGTCACACATGGTCTCGTACCTCGTTTCGCTGGGGCTGGGGTTACCGACTTAATTCGCATTTACGGAAGCATTGATATCTCCGAACTGATTCAGAGCGCCCCATTTAAATGAACCATTTATCCGTAGTAGTATTATCTTTGATTCTGCCGATCTGGTCCGCGGACCACAGTTTGAGTAACACTGCACTAAAAACAGTAGGATTACCAATTACAAGAAATTTAAAAAAATACTGTAAATAATTTTGTAGGTAATTTTTAACCAGAATTTGGCTGTAATTTTTTATTTGACTCTAATAATTATACAATTTTTACCATATTTCGCCACTCATGCCAAATTTGCACAATGGTCCTTAATGAAATTTAGGCGTTAAACCAATTATAAAGAAAAGCAATCGGTATTTACCACTGCATTTAGCCGGATATGGTTAACTTTGGTTATGACGCTTTATTCATATGATCACGGACGTAGCTATAGCTTTGACAAGGGAGGGGTCCCCAAAGAGGAAATTGATGCTCTACTAGAGAAAAAGCAAGTTGCCAAGGCTAGTAATATACTCAATCTTAATCAATTCCTAGATGCTGATGGGATTCTTCGTGTCGGGGGAAGGCTGCAGAAACCGCATCTGTCATTTAACTCATAGTCACCTAGCAAATTGGTTATTAATGATGCTCATTGGAAAACCCTACACGGCGGAAACCAGTTAACATTAGCATACATTCGGCAAATGTACTGGATCGTCAATGGGAAAAGAACAGTCAAAACTAACATTAGAAAATGCATAAAGTGTCTACGATTCAAGGCCCAGACAGCCGAGCAATTAATGAGACTTCCCACAACACGAGTTACACCATCACAACCATTTTCCCACTCTGGAGTTGACTACGCTGGACCATTACAAATCAAGACGTCCAAGGGCAGAGGCAATAAAAGTTACGAAGGTCCACATTGTCAAAAGTTCATTGGGCTTTGGTCTCTCTTTCTTAGAAAAAAAACTTAAAAGAGATACCTGATTTGTTCGTTTTATACTTTTTAAAAGCGACACTTCTTTCTGTATTACAACAATTGCGCAACGCGAAGAAACAAAATAGACTAGACTAGCTACTAGCTTGGTTTGGTGCACGCCGCAAAAACGAGGGCGGCGGCAGCGGGGGCAGTGCCCATTCCCCCGCTCCCCGCACTGCGGCAGACTAAGCAACAGTGGCGTAGCTACACCCCCCCTGGCCCCCGCAGTGGCGGGAGTGGCCATGAACGTGAAGGGTCTGGTAGAGCCCCGGCCGTCGCCTGCAAAAATCCCATCGTTAGAAATGTTTGTCTTATAGCTTAAAAAAAATTTAATTTGTTTTTAAATCTATAAGAAAACTATAATTTTACTTTAATTAATTTAACATTTTAACATAAAAGGTTTAAAAACAATTTAATTTAAACATTAATCAATTTGTGATATGAAACTGGGATAAAATTTTAATAGTTTTAATTTATTTTTATTTGTTAGATCTCTAGTTTACTATATCTGTTGTTAAAGTTAGTGTTTGTGTTTTGTAAATTGAATATTTTTCTATTTGTCTCTTTCGTATTAGAGTTTGTATTTTAAAATGTGTTTTTTATATACAAAAAGAGTTTTTTTTTTGTTACTTAATTTGTTTTAATGGTATTTTGCATATTTTGCATTTTTAGGGGGCCCTTGCTCCAAAGTTGCAGGGAGGCCCAAATTTTGTAGTTACGCCACTGCTAAGCAACTATCGTTTTCTACAATCGGCGCGGTGCATGTAATTTTTTTCTGTTGAACAAGTAAGATGGATATGAATGGGGGGGGTCTGGACTACCTAAACCCCCCCCTTATATACGTCCGTGCATATGATGAATGTCAAAGTTATCACCAAGTCTTCTCATTTAAAACCAATTATTACCGATGTTAATACCATACAATTTATAAGAGCTCGCCTAAATTCGATTATAGTCTTAAAATTTAAGGCCGCCCAATGCTTTGTTCAGCGTTTTAAAAAGTTAAAAATCACATGATGATAAATCCGGATTACGGAAGAGAGAGTCGTAGTATTACATTCTTGATTCTTCTTCTTAAGTGAGCAAGTTCAAATATAAGAGACAATAATCAGACGTCGTTTTATTAAAAAATCGGTCCCAAAAGACAGTGGTCATTGATTTATCGACTGTAGGCACAACCTTTGCTTTTTTAGGTTCTGATGATGGTGCCACTCTATTTTTGATACTTTTGAACCATAAGTAAAGTAGTGAAACCAGGTTTCGTTTCAGGTTAGTAAGAAATATATAATATTTGTCACATTTCAAGGACATAAATTCTGATGTTGGCACAGAATAGTTTATCACATTAAAGTTGATTTATATGGTCAAAGTTTTCGGACGTCCCACTAGCGACCAATTCTTGACCATTATATGGCCCACGTTAAACTTCTTACACTAATTAAACATCTGGGGTTTTGATCACATGGATTTTTAGTGTTGTGCTTAAGCTCTTTGCAAAATATTACTTTGTTTGGCACCCTCATTCAGAAGAGAATAACTATTATAGGTTGCGCAAGGAAACAGGAACTAGCTGCTCAGTCATTTTAAAAATAAATTTCTAAATAAACACAATTGAGGTGACTATAAAATAAAGCACGTCTCTAAGTACCTCACTGCAAAAGGTTTAAGACACATTTGCGGCTAGGGCTAGTCGTTTGGTTCTGAGCATAGAAAAAAGAGTAAGGTTCTGAGAATAAAATTCCAGGTCATATTTGAATTCTTCCCCCTTATACAGGGTGTCCTGATAAGGGCGTCCTCCGGCGATATCTCGAGAACCCTTTATCGCATAGCTTTCGGAAAAAAATATTTAAAATCTAATCGGCCTCAAGAAAATGCTGGAAATTATTTTCAAGTTTTTAATTCTGCCGCTAGAGGGCGTAAAACTAAGAACAAAATTAAAAACACGGATTATTTAAAAATATGCCATATTAACTTATGTCGTTGATAGTTTTCTTACAAACTATGTAAAATAAGGAAACTTTTTTCTTTTAGCATTTTTTTGTACCCTGTCAAATATAGGGAGGGGGGAAGAGCGAATATACATTTGAAAAAAATTGAATAACTTTGTTTCGGCCTAACCGATTTTGATGAACTAGGTTTTGTTTAAAAAAGCTTTTACCAGGGCTTAAGATAAAATATCGGCATAATAAATTTTTTTTTTTTGTTTTATCCCCAGAAACTGATTTGTGTCAAGTTTATAAATTTTGTCATTTTTTCCTAAAAATTTAAATGGTATTATTTTTGTAATTTCGATATCTTAATTAGTTCTCGAGTTATTGCCGAAAAACTGCATTACTCGTATTGTTACCTATTTTAAGCTGTCAGATAAACAACGCGGCGTTTTAATCGAGAGTGCCGGGACGTCAAAAATTACAGAAAACAGAGACGTCAAAAAATGACAAGTGCATTGTTTGTCAAACCTGATAATTTTAAATTTAGTTCTTGTTTCTTATGTCTTATTCTACCACCGAGGCATACGATCAGCTCGCCGTTTATTTCGAAAATTTTTTAAATGCCTCTATTGCGGCGAGATAATATGTCGTAAGGTATTACGAAAGACGGCATTTTAACAAAAAAAGTGTTTAGACGTTTGACAACCCGTTTAAGAGGAACTGGAAATTTGCATCCTATTCCAGCACAATGAAGATACAATAACCAAAGCCCGTAGATAATAATCAGCTATTATTATCCACGAGCCGTGGAATTATGAATGCTGTTATTAAATTGATAATAAACAAATAATAAGGATATTATTGATATTATTTAATATTTGCAGAAAAACAAATGGTTTTTGTTGTCATGACACTCTCGATTAAAACGCCGCGTTGTTTATCTGACAGCTTAAAATAGGTAAAAATACAAGTAATGCAGTTTTTCAGCAATAACTCAAGAACTAATTAAGATATCGAAATTCGATTTTCACCAATTTCTTTAATATTTTATTCTCTTTTTAATGGGTTTATAAAAATAATACCATTCTATTTAAATTTTTAGAAAAACATGACAACATTTATAACTTTGACACAGATCAGTCTCTGGGGATAAAATAAAAAACTAAATTTATTATACCAATATTTTATCTTAAGCTTTGGTAAAAGCTCTTTTAAACGAAACCTAGTTCATCAAAATCGTTTAAGCCGAAACAACGTTATTCAATTTTTTTCAAATGTATATTTGCTCTTCCCCCCTCCCTATATTTGACAGGTTACGGAAAAATGCTTAAAAGAAAAAAGTTTTCTTATTATACATAGTTTGTAAGAAAACTATCAACGACATAAGTTAATATGGCATATTTTTAAATAATCCGTGTTTTTAATTTTGTTCTTAGTTTTACGCCCTCTAGCGGCAGAATTAAAAACTTGAAAATAATTTCCAGCATTTACTCTAGGCCGATTTTATTATAAATATTTTTTTCCGAAAGCTATGCGATAAAGGGTTCTCGAGATATCGCCGGAGGACGACCTTATCAGGACACCCTGTATTATCACTAATAATTATGCAGCAATTTTTTTAAAATTTACTATGTATAAAACAAGCATCTCACAAAACGCGACATTCACAACTACGAAATTAAGAAAAATTACTGACAATGTTTCATGGATAAACAAGTCGATCATATGATATTGTCCAAACAACATAAACTTTAGACAAAAATCAGACGCCCTCTAAATTAAAAATTTCGAAACGCATTTGTTAAATGAACCAAATACTGCGCAAAAAATTGATACGGATAAATTTGTTTAAGCAAAACAAAAACGTTATTTTTAGCTCGAAATGTGAAGGAACGACCCAAAATATCCAGAAATAAATTTTAGATATGGACGATGTTTTTCAAATTAATCTTAAAGCGCGAACTTAACACTTGTTTGTTTAAGAAGCAAAGTAAACATAATATAAGTAAATGGAATACCGTTGTCGTGGTTATAGCCTACTAACCAACGATGGTGTAAATATAGGTTTTAACAAAGTTAAATAAAAGTATTTTTTAACACATGACACTTTACATGTCTCCTGATGAGCGTAAAAGCGTAGCGTAAATATCAAAAGTCTAAAATCTGATTGGTAGCCTAACGCCGAAATAAAAGCAAACCAATCGGATCATAGAATTGTGACAGTGGCGCTTCTACCTCATCAGGAGGCACCTTTAGAACGTCCTGATAAACTAACGGCCGAGTGCTGATCGCGTTGTTAAATTTAGCAATGGACTTAGCAGTTTAGAGTGTTTAACAAAACGTCATTGTCATTGTTATTTAATGATTTTAGTAGGCAACTTGTTAAAATCTGACATTTTGTTAAACATTCTAAACCGTCGTTAACTTTTAACAATTTGCTAAGTTGATAACGGTTTAGAATGTTTAACAAAATGTCAGATTTTGACAGGTTGCCTACTAAAATCATTGAATAACAATGACAATGACGTTTTGTTAAACATTCTAAACTGCTAAGTCCATTGCTAAATTTAACAACGCGATCATCATTCGGCCGTATAATAGTATCAAAATAAATCAAATTAAAATATGCTTTATTGTTAAAGAAAAACATTTCTTGTTAACAAAGCCTAGAAAAAAAGTATTCATAAACATTGTTAATACAGAAGGGATATAAAAAATAATAAAAAACAAACAAATTCTATAAAATACAAGATTATATACAAACGAAATAGTAAATGTCATACATATATAAAATGTCAATTATTATAAAACAATTAAGAAAAATACAAATAAACATCATATGCACCTTAAATATAACCTAACATACTCAAAACAATTAAACAAAACAGACAAAATTCAAACACACTCATGTGCCCAATACTCTTTGACTTCTGTATAAAAAGCTTGAGGGATCAAAAAAGCTTTCACCCTATTTCTAAAACCTTTGTACCGTTTTATCTGTCGAATGTTAAGTGGCAAAACATTAAACATCTTCTTGCTATCATAAAATATGGACTTTTTGGTTAAAGCTGTTAAAGGAATTGGCAAATTAATATTAAATTTACTGCGAGTATTGATCAGTGAAGTGGCACGAATCAGTTCCGAATATTTTTTGTGCATTAGACAAACAGACTCCAAAATAAGCAAGCTTGTGACAGTAAAAATTCCTTCAGACTTAAAAATGCATGAGTTTCGGGATTTAATATTATATAAATACCTAATTGCGCGTTTCTGCAAGATAAAGATAGTGGTAAATAAATTAACTGAACAAGAACCCCAAAAACAAATGCCATATCTTAAATGAGCGTCAATGACAGCAAAATAAACATTTTTGCCCACTGTAACACCCAGTTCCCTCCTGACAGTTCTAATCGCAAAACAGCCCGAAGACAATCTTGTACATAAATTATTAATGTGGCTGTTAAACTTTAATCTACTATCTACATACAACCCCAAGAATCTGTTCTCATCTAGGTTTTTAATGACCTTTCCATTCATAAAAATTTCATCTAAACTACATTTGAAATTTAGAATGTTAGTCTTGGAGATATTAAAAAAAGCAAATTCGAGTCACACCATTTTTTAAAGTTGAGCAGCGGAAAATGTATATTCCCCATCCACACATAAATTTATAAGGCTTATATTTTTTTCTGTTAGAGCTTTAAACAAGGAAGGAAATATTTTTTTAAATTAAGATATAAATTCGCGAGTATAGATAAGGCACATATTAAAGATGGAACTTTCGTTGGGCCGCAAATACCAGAATTTTTTAAAGACGAAAATTTTAAAACTATACTTTTGGCAAAAGGAAATGTAGCATCGAGCCTGTATGTAGTAATTTTTTGGGTAACAACAAACCGGAGAACTACATAGATCTAGTTGAAGAACTTATATAATCTTCCAAGACATTAGGTTGCAACATGTTATTTAAGATGCATCAGCAATATAATTAATTTAATTAAAAATATTTCTTGAACTTGCATTGTCTTAATTTATTTAAAAAACCTAGTGTTTTGTTGCTTCTACTTTTCTTTTATATTTGCATTACCATAAATTTCCTAATCGTTTTTCTCGAGGCTTTCTTACAAAGGAGATCCCCATAAACAATATTTACAGAAACTTAAAACATGTTTTTCATAGAGGCAATGAATTTTAATTTGTATATTTTATAGATCAACAAACAACAAAATATGTTTTTCTCCAATAACTTAACTTGAGATTAGGCATAAATATTATTGTGTTTATTTCACAATACTTAAAGTAATGTGCACCATTGAATTTTATTATTCCATTATAGTCAGTTTTACATAAAAAATCTTCCTGGTTTTGAGTTTGGGCGTAGTTTTTATAAT
The DNA here is from genome assembly GCA_019359885.1 of Listronotus oregonensis. NCBI lineage: Eukaryota > Metazoa > Arthropoda > Insecta > Coleoptera > Curculionidae > Listronotus > Listronotus oregonensis. Next base: position 14,128 of record JAHBCN010018908.1, read on the forward strand.
GTATTTCCAATGGGGCTCCCCCATATGAACTAAAAAGAATGAATGAGTGGCCTGGTTATTGCCTAATTGAAAACAGCAATGGGAGAAACTATACTGACTCTCCGAGCAGAGGTTTTAAAAATACCTACAAACAATAATCGATATACTTTTGCTGACGATAGTACCCTTCACTAAATAATATTCAGTTTCTCCAGCCAGTCTCTACACCTGATTTGGAAAACAAGCGCAGGGTCATGCAGATATCTCTTTGACGGAAACTTAAAATAGATCGAAACGCCAAAAATCTTCCAGTCTGTACACTCTGTACGTATCCCAAATCAGACCCTCTTTAGAATATTGTTCTCATTTTTGGGGGGGAAGGCGTCCCCACAACCAAAACATTCTGGACTCCATTCAAAAAAGAGCCGTTCGTCTTATTAATGGTCCAAGCTCACAAGGCTTCCTCTTCTTGCCCACCGTCGAGCTGTATCAGTCGCTCTTAAAAGGATTTTTACTGCTTCTGCTCAGAGGAATTGGCCGTATGTTTCCCCTTTCTGTGGGTTTCCCAAAGAGCAACACGTAGTGCAACTTTTATGCATCCTTTTACATTTCCCCTTTGGGGGCCCCCCCAACTTCCCCTTTCTTTGTTCCTTTTTTCCCCAGAGTGTCAAGACTGTGGAACCTGCTGCCCGCAGAATTTTTTTCCTTTTTCCTCCCAATCTTAAAATTTTTTGTCCCGCGTGAACAAACCCCCCTCACCACACTTAAGACACCCACGGTACGTTAGTACTTAGGCTCAGCCTTCGTGGCCCCCCAAGATTAAAAAAAATATAAAAAAAACTGGGATATTACTCCCCAAAAGGATTTTTTTAGAATATTGTTCTCATGTCCGGGGAATGGCGTCTTTCACAACTGTTAATTTATAAGATTTAATAATATTATATCAGGTTTTTTTAAAATCATGTATTTTTTTGGAAAAGTAATTTTAAAATTTTTGTCCTATACAGGATGTTATAAAAAAGGGTTTTGGGGCCAAAAAAATTTTACAGGTAGGATGTATGATATTATACAGCGTGTTTCGGTAAAGTGTTACTTTCTTATTATTTTTTTTTAAAAAAATTTTAAAATTTTACACAGGGTATTTAAAAAAAAGGGGGTTTATCTGATATATTATACAGGGTATTAAAGTAAAAAAAATTTTAAAAAAAATAGATAATTATATACAGGATTTTTTTTAAAAGGCATGTATTTTTTTCAAAAGTGGAGGGATTTCAGAATTATACAGGATGTATGATATTATGTGATGGTTTTTTATTATTTGTTTTCTTATACATGGTTACTTTCAGTTTTTTAATCATAAATTATACATGGTGTGTAAAAGGGTAAATAAATCATACTGTTTAATACATTATACGGGGGATTACAAATTTTAAATTTTAAAATGACGGTTTATCTGAATTTGCTTATGTGTTTTGGCAAACATGAATATCTCTTTTTTTTAATTATAAATGTTATACAGTGTGTTTAAAAAATTTAAAAAAATTAAAAGGTTGCTTATACATTATACAGGGTATTATAAAAATCACTAAAAACTTTAAGATTCATATTAAAGAATGGAATTAAAAAAAAAATAATTATTTAAAGATAAAACAAGGGGATTTTAGTGTTTTTGTGGTTAGTTGTGGTTAGTTGTGGTAAGTTGTGGTTAGTTGTGGTTAGTTGTGTTTTTGTGGATCTGTGGATATCTGGTCCAAAACATGTAGGATAAGGACATATATTGTGGTACAAATTATGTTTTGGTGAAAAAAGGTTCTTTATCCCCCCCCCTTTTTTTTAACTTTAATTGTTTTTTAATTTTTACGTAACACAACCATTTTTTAAAAAAATTTTTTTTTTAAAAGGGTTTAAGAAAAATAATTTTCCAGCGGTATAGATGTTTGAAAATGATTTCTTTTTGTGACAAGAAAAAAAAATTTCCCCCCTTACCACCATAATATATCGTTGCTCGGAAAGAAAACAACTTGTAAAAAAAAATTTTGTAAATTTTTTACAAACCAAAAATATGGCAAATGAACAAAAATTATAATTAAGATGTATTATAGACGTTATTATTGCAAATGGAAAAAAATTTTTGGATTAATGTGTATTTATATATAGTTATCAAAAAACATCACAATTACTATACTGTATGAGTCACAAAATAATTATATTAGAAAATTAAAATATATAAAGCCTTATTACAATTTCAATATATTTTAAAAAAAGGGAATAAATTATGGGATATATATATATATATTTTTAAAATTAATAAAATTCCCACGGACTTATACCGAGTGAATCAAATTGGCCC
>JAHBCN010018909.1:0-16558 GCA_019359885.1 Listronotus oregonensis
TAATGGCGGGGTATGTTATTCTTTAATCCTGAAAAAGCTTGTAAGTTTAAAAGTACTTTTTAACTTCTCAAAAGAAAAAATCAATTGTCAAACCAAAATGTAATATTAACGTGCGCATCGGTGAAATTCAGGTTGTTAAACCAGGCAGAAATAGGGGGGTAAAATTTAATGTACAATGTGATAAAAATAAAAAATATATTTTTTTATATCTTAAAAATACAGTGTGTCCCGCTTTTCATGAATACACCCTGATATCTCAGTTATTTATATTGCGATTTTCTTTAAATTTTGGGGCTGATTCAATATTAGAAAAATAAAGTATTTGGCACAGCGAGCACTTTTATTTACAATTGGCGCGTGGTCTTGGGGGGTAAGAAAGACTTGATCTTTTTGGAAAACGTATATTAGGGCTTATTTTAAATAATTTTTTGGTCAGATTTAGAATCAGCATTCCAAAAACTCCTTAGTTCACATTTTTAAAATCTCTAGAGCTGATTTTAGTAAAAAAAAATATTTATTTATTTTGGCATATTTTTAATAAATCCTCTATTTAAAACCATTATATCAAAATTACAAATTACATTATTACTCCAGTCGTTAGAGGTTTTTTTCTCTAACCGACACCAAAGTTGATGAAATTTGGCATACTAGTAGATTTTAAGGCGAAAAATCGAAAAATAAGCGAATCCTTGCTGAGAAGTGTCGGAAAGAATTTTTATTCATAAATGCATAGTTTTTCCTAAAAATAACACTGCCATTCGAAAAAACGGAAAATTTTACGTTAGAAATGACTATTTACACATCATAAATATGTTTGTTCTAAGTTTAAAAAATTTTCATCCCTAAAGACTCGCGAAAGGGCGCGAAATTGATTATTCAAAAATTTTCTGACAGTTTTCGTACTAAAATTAAATTTTTAACGTGGAAAAATCTCGTATGGAGTAATATACCAAACGAAAGAACAAGTCTGAACCTTCATCTCTTGCACAGTTATACTACCAAATTCGTTCACATAAATAAATAATCTTATTGCAACAGTAAGAGATGGTCAATTACCCTTTATTTCAATCTTACATACTTGTAGCTGGAAAATTATAGCAACTTAAGGGTAAGATATATTTTTTAAATTATGTGTTTATTATTTCTACTATTTGGCTAGATAGGATTTATTTTTTCTTTGTGTTATGAGTTTTGCAACTTGTGAATTTTTTTGACCCTTTCATCCTGTTAATTAACAAATCAGATTTCGAGCATTGTACGCATTATAAGCACCATGTTAACAGTATTATTTTAAAGGGGAGGGTTAGAACTTTAGAAAAATATGCCTAAATTCAAATAATTCGAGGTGAAACAATAATTTGTAAGAAATCGTATCATCACGAAAAATGACACGGAATATCGGCCAGAGTGGTCTTGAAAGTTTCCCCTTATACTTTTCTGAAAGAGCAAGGACCCAGCTTCAAAATGCATGTACTAAAATTTCCCAGGAATGATCCTGGAACGGCTATTTCAACTTGGAATATCGGGTAAATCTAAAAAAAGCACATTTCCGAAGCTTTCTTGAGCCCTCTGGTGCGTTTACGAAAAACTTATTTTTACTATTATTACTGTCACGCTGATTAAAGTTGTCACGGCATGACAAAAAATATACAGAGGTGAAAAACTTTTACAGAGCTACAAGTAAAGGGTTTATCTAGGCGCACTATTGAGAAAATTCGACAAAAAAGATTTCACATTTTTTTGTATAGCATATATACTTAAAATGTAATATCGCTGTTGAACCGCTGCGTGGCTCAGGCAGCAGCGTTCGAAACTTTTAACCCGAAGGTTCCGGGTTCGATTTTCTCCATGCCTTTTATTAAGTAAATAATTATTTTAAATGTTATTAATCTTTACAATACTTTTCAAATCTATTTATTTTAATTTTTGTAATGAAATAATTCTAACATTAATTTATACATATAAAAATTATGCTCAGCGACTGCGAAAACCTATAAGGAATATATTTGCATGGTTTTATCTCATTTTTTGTTGAAACAATGTATAATTGTTTAATTGTTTAGAAAGTTAGGAATTCTTCATTACTACAAGCTGTGAGCCGGAAGATCGCAAGTACAAGTTACTTTTTGCTTATCTATATCGGGCTAACTTTGAGCCCCAAACGGACCAATTTGCAACATAAAATTGTTAATAACAATTGACCATCAACTTCCTAGGTTGTATAAACTCGAAAATCGAGATCAGCTAACAAAAAAAAAGTATAGAATTTCAACTTGAGATCTCCAAAATCTATAAAATACAAGCAGCGCCGGTACGTATTGGCGCTCCCTGCCTCCTCACTAGCTACGAGCCTGGTCACAACTCAGGGATACATCATGTTGTTCCTTTATCGCACTTGTAAAGTCCACTGCAAGGGGGATAAGGTTTTTTCTGCTTTAAAGGAAATTACACATTTTTCAATGTTTAAGGCTGTTTTTAACCCCCTTTCCGACACCCTTGAGCAAGGATTTTGGTATTTTCGGTTTCCGAGTTCCAAATCCTATATCTGTACCAAATTTCATCAACTTTGGACTCGATTACAGGTAGGGAGCTATTTTTGCCTCTAACGACTGGAGTATATTTCAGATTTCTGAATTTTCAACTTAACTACCTGTTTAAACATTACATTTTTCAAAAATTCTTAAAGTTTGGGAAGTAATTTCTTGACTAACCAGAACTAATTTTTTCTTGTACTTTTCTGTCAGGAAATTACTCCCTTAACTTTAAGAAAAGTAAATGAACGTTTTGGAAGAATTGTTTAAGAGTATGTTGTTTTAGAAGGTAGTTATGTTGCAAATACAAAAATCTAAAATAATGTTATTTGTAATTTTGATATAATAATTTTAAATAAAGGATTTATTAAAAAGTGACAGAATATTTTATTGTCCTGCTAAAAATCAGCTGTTGAGATATTGAAAATATAAATTGGGGGGTTTTTGGGGATGCTCATTTTAAATCTGACACAAAAATATTTAAAATAATCCCTAATATACTTTTCCCAAAAATCAAGTTTTTGTTACCCCCCAAGACCGCACGCCAATGGTGAATAGAAGTGTTTACTAAACCAAATACTCCATTTTTTTAACATACAATCATCATCAAAATTTAAAGAAAATCGCCTTATTAATAACTGAGATATCAGGATGCATTCATGAAAAGCGGGGCGTACTGTATATTTAAATATAAAGCAATTTTTATTTAAAAATTATAATCTTTTTATGACTATTTCTAATGCTAAAGTTAAATCAATCTTTTATAAACGATAAAAGACTGCCATTTCTTAATAATTATCTCCAAATGATAACTTGTTTTTTTTTATTGCAGGTAAGTGTTACTGCCTATCTTTTTGCGTAATGAAGGTCCATAAAAATTGGTAAGTACAGACAAATTTATTCTTAAAGTACGTTTTAAAATAAGTTGGTTTAAATATCAACATTTTGACATAAGTATGTTGTTTTCTAAAGTACATTGAACGAGCTTTGAGAACAAACCGATAATATGGAAACAATGCAGAATATTTATCTCAAAGCACTGGCAAGTTTTTTTTTTAAACAGACGCCTCTTCGTGACTAAAGAAAGAACATTGTGTTCTTAGAGCTCTTGAGTGCTTGAGAAATGTTTCAGTAATTTTTTTTACTTGGTTATAAGACCAATATAAAATATTAGTTCAATCATTATAGATTTTTTTTGTAATTAATGTTAACAGATATCTGACTGCGCCATGATTTGCATCAAATTCACGGCACTTGCAAGATAAGGGCCTAATTTGTTTATAGTGCGATTGAATAAAAGCTATATATGCAACAATTTTCATCTTTCGGCAGCTTGAAGTATATGTTATTGACTATCATTTTCCACAAAATCAGCTCCTAATATTGTAAATTAACGGAGATACGAATTTTTTTACGCTTTTTTCCGGCTTTTCCCGGTGAAAAATGATCGGATCGGGTTTTTTCAAAAACCATTTTGTAGGTTTTTAAATTCTCTATAAACGGTCTATTAAAAGTAATACCAGTACTTTTTGTTAAATTAAGAAACAAAATAATTATTCTTAAAAAAAATTACCCAAAAAAAAATTGGTTGGATTTTTGATTTTATCATTAATTACAGAAATGGCCTTTTTTGCTATAATGATTGGACTTTAAATAAACTCTGTCTTCCGTATTGACTAAAAATTTTGGACTTGGTTTAAACCGACCTCATATCTTGGAGGGTTTAAAAAATAGCTTTTCTACACTGCAAATTCTTTATGTAGAAAAATGAAATATATCCTTATTTGTAAAACAACTTTGGCAGTATATACTAATATTACCTTAAAATTTTGCTTTTTTATTTAAGGAAAACGATATTTTAGCATACACAATTTCCCTATGCCTTTTACCTTATCCTATGTTAAAATTTCGTACTTATTCCAAATTATACAATTTGAAGATCCAAACTAATTTTTTTTATATCACAAAAGTATAAAATTACACAAAAATCTTTTAGCTTTAGCGAAGAATTTTTATTGCTTAATTATGCAGTCGTTATGACCCTAAAAAAATATTTTGCCTCAGGTACCTAATAAGATAAGGGTTTTAATTTTTGTGATGATTAATTAGAAATCTTAATAATACCGGTCTTTTCTTAGAGTCATTTAAATGACATAATTTTTACAAAATGTGTTTATACAAAAAGTGGGACGGCCTGACCGTTTATCAATTTCGTGAAATTATATACAGAGTGTCCTATTTTCGTGTGTTTTACGGGGTTTCTCGTTTATGAGTGAAGTTACAAAGATGCGGTTTTCGCGACACCGTGCTACTTTTTTGTCAGACGGAAGATGCCGTAAACAGATTTGTCCTAGCCCCCTTAGTTTCTTCGCTACAGGGTGATTTTAAAAAAGTTTTGTTTTCGGTTACCCCTCGTATTTCAGGTATCTGATAACTTATCGAAAAGATAAAAACGGGCCCTTATAAAACTTTTTACGCAGAGTACAGTGGCGTACTTGAAATTTTCTCGGATGTACTTTCTTCGAGATATTAGCCAAAGTTGCACTTTTTTAAATGCAACACCCCGTATGTTTTTTCGTCATATTATTTGCCACACTAAGAGCTTTCCAAAAATTTGATATAGTCGAAACTTATTTTTATAAACAGCATGAAAACATGCAATTATTTACTTTTTAACATAGGCGGCTTAGGTTTAATTTAATGACAGTCAAATTAATCAACGTCAAATGCCTTCTCGCACCAAAAAATAATCTAGTAATATAAACATTTATTAAGAAGACAACCTAATGGATAAAAATAACAATAATAACAATTTTACGCTAGAATTGTTCCTAGCCTTAAAAGACAAACTTAACTACTAATTTTATAAATACTGTTTGAACTGGTGACCATGATGTCTTATGCATTCTTGGCATAGCGTCTGTAGTCTTCTTAAAGCATTTTTAAATATGAAAGAGCGGGCTCGCAAGTCTCTAAAGGCATTTTCCGCGGCCTCTCTTAATTCCTCAATTATTTCATACCTCCTCGAGTATATTTTACCTTCTGAATATCCCCACAAAAAATAATCTAAAACTGAGAGGTCCGGAGACCGTGGTGGCCATCAAATAGGTCCGTGCTGTTCTAACCAGTGTTGTATCACGTGAGAGTTGTGAGCCGAAGCTTCATCTTGTTGGAAATAGATGTCATTTACTTGAACCAAGGGAATATCTTCCATAATATTCATTGCTTTTTCTTGAAGGATTTGTATGTATCTATCAGAATTTAAATTTCCTTGGTAAATACAATATTCAATTCTTCTTCCCAAAATGAAACGAGAAACCCTGGCGTTCCCTGGGAAAAATGGAGTGTTTATTTTCCTGGCTCCAAAACCTTGAGTAATTCCTATTGAGGATACCCGCACTGGTAAAATGGGCTTTGTCCGACCAAATGATCTTCCTTTCAAAATTATTCTGCCTTTCACACATATTGAGGAACCAGTTACAAAACTCCACTCTCCGCTCAGGATCCCAAGGATAAAGATTGTGCACAAGTTTATACTTGTAAGGTTTGGATTTATGTCGTTTCAATATTTTTTCAACTTTTGTTTTGAATACTCCGATATTTTCTTCTATTTGCCTGCAAGATGTTCCTGTGGTATTTTCAACTGATACCAAAACATTTATTTCAGCTACTTCATTATCTTTACTATAATTTTTTGGCATATGTTTATTAAATGACCCATATTGAATTAGATTGTTTTGTATTTTACGAAATATGCGCCTGTCAGGCAGTCTTCTTTCAGGATATCTACATAAAAATCGAGAAAAAAGTCAAATTTGAAAAAAATATTATTCGTTTTTCTAACGTACCTATTTAGATAAAGCTAAAGCTGCCGCCTCATCGACGTTTTCGTTGGATAATATGAAACATCTATTCATATCATACTTTTCAAAATGTTCAAAATTTTGGTTTTGTGCCATATTTTTTAGATAAATGATAACGATAATCTAGGAACTGGCATTAAAAAATTCAATAGCAATCATTTGAGGTTGATTAATTTGACTGTCATTAATTTAAACCAAAACCGCCTATGTTAAAAAGTAAATAATTGCATGTTTTCATGCTGTTTATAAAAATAAGTTTCGACTATATTATATATTTAGAAAGATTTTAGTGTGGCAAATAATATGACGAAAAAATATACCTCCTCCGGGGTGTTCCATTTAAAAAAGTGCAACTTTGGCTAATATTTCAAAGAGAGTAATCCGAGAGAAATTTCAAGTACGCCACTGTATTCCACGTAAAAAGTTCTATAAGAGCCCGTTTTTCGAAAAGTTATCAGATACCTGAGATACGAGGGGTAACCGAAAATACAACTTTTTAAAATCACTTTAGCGAAGAAACAAAGGGGCTAGGACAAATCTGTTGCGGCATCTTTCGTTTGACTAAAAAGTGGCACGGTGTCGCGAAAACCGCATCTTTGTAACTTCACTCATAAGCGAGAAACCCCGTAAAACACACGAAAATAGGACACCCTGTACATAAAAAATATATAAAATAAATTAAATTATAAAATAGATATTTCTTTAAAAAAGTAAATGGAGCCTGGATCCCCCGCTACCCAAGAATACGCCAACAAACCTATAAAATTACTTTTGTTATTTAAAAAGAATCTTTTGTAATTTGTTTAAAATTTTTGTTCTACAGCAAGTACAAGCTTTTAACACGAATAAAATTAAATAAAACTTATAAATACCTTTAAAAATAAAAATATATAGTCAAACGTAGCTATGGAAATGTATAATCAACTACAGGGCAGACCTTATTGACTGTGGTACGCGGGAATAGCAAACATTTTCTTTGATAATGTTATGTTCGATCGATGTCAGCGCTGACCGTCCATCATCACTTTTAGATTTCAAGTTTACAAAATACAGTTGTTTAATAACAAGCGGTTTTTAAAAATTATTAACAATTCACTTTTAATAGTGTCGACTAAGTTATGAAATTATACAGTGAGGCCATAAAGTCTGGAAAAGTACCTTTTTCAGGTAAATGAAGCACCTGTCTAATAAAACGCTCGGACACGTAGATTTAGTTTTTAGGTTTAAAATTTTTTGAAAGCAAAGAATTTATACAGGGTGTTTCAAAAACAGCAGAGCCGGTATCGACTTCATTTTTTTAAATGGCACCACCTGCATATTTTGACATTTTTGGATGTTACGGACGATTCTAGACACATTTCATGTACATTGTCCTATGCCTATCTTCAACTGTTTGTCACTTGAGCCCAATGAGTATTCTCTTTTGACCAATACCTACAGTTTTGTCGATTGACACTACCATTAAGAAAAAATGTAGCTTCATCGGAAAATAAAATATTTCTACAAAAAAATGGTTCCTCGTTGCACCGCTCTTGCATATTTTCGCAAAACTCGAGTCGGCGGTCATAGTCGTCTTCGTTTAATTCATGTATTAAGCTTATTTGGTATGGATGATACTTTGCATGTTTCAGAATATTTTTTACCGATGATTTACTGATGTCTAAATTTAATGCTACTTGACTTGTAGGTAAATGTGGATTTTCGTTATAATTAAGTAAAACATCTAATTTCACATTGTCATCTAGTTTTGGCCTACCTGTTCTAGGAAGGTCTTTTACACAACCATGTTCACGAAATTTTTTAACAATTTTTCTGAGTGTAGATTCTGTAATAGCTTGCTTGCGATCTAGATGGGCGTTCTTAAAAATTTCACAGACTTCAACCAAATGTCTTTGGCGATCTCCCCAGCCAAAAATCATAAGGATTTCGATTCTTTCTCGTTCTGAAGGCAAATCTAATTCTCGTACAGTATATCACAAATTGACACAGTGATCACTAAAACAACAGTCAAAATGACAATTAAGGTACCAAAGGTAAGGTAGAAAAATCGACGTGTCGGACCGATTTAATTTTGCAAGTAATTAATGTGCCAAAGATGTTACTTTTCAAACCTTGATTACTCGAAAACAGTTGAAGTTAGGCATAGGACAATGAAATGTGCCTAGAATTGTCCGTTACATCCAAAAATGCCGAAACATGCAGGTGGTGCCATTTAAAAAAATGTAGTTGATACGGGTCCTGCTGTTTTTGAAACACCCTGTATAAATTATTTTCTTTCAAAAAATTTTAAACCTAAAAACTAAATCCACCTGTCCGAGCGTTTTTTACTCAGGTGTTTCGTTTACCTGAAAAAGGTACTTTTCCAGACTTTATGGCCTTACTGTATATGTTAGCTTTAAAGAACGAAAATGCTCACTGAGCGCAAAAGAGCTCATTGTGGTAATAATGGTAAGTTCTTGTTAGTTCTGGATGCTGGACTTTTAACCTGTTATCACATAAATTTTGTGGCTTACTTTAAACTTCCTGTCGAAAAATTTGTATCGTGGCGCGTAACATATACAGGTTCATTGATTATATTTATATGGCATCTGGAGCCTTCATTTTTGGAGATAGAAAAAACTCTTTTATATAAAGATTTAAGTGTTTTTTTAATTATCTTTTTAAATTATCAGTAAAAAATGTCTCAATAAAATAAATAAAAAAATATAGGCAACTTCAAAAAGTTTCCTATTAGTATCAAGAAAGCCATGGAAACAATAAAATTGTTATAATAAGTTTGACGTCTCCATATTGTAAAAAAGTTTATTATTTTAACTATTAAGAATAATTTATATTGCTATCTTGTCAATGGCCTATTCAAAAGAACAAAAAATTACTATTGTGCGTCCTTTTTATTGCAACAATAATAATATAACGACAGTGCAAAGATAATATCACTTATTATATCCATTAACAACGAGTATCATCTATAGACACTATTAAATACATAGTAAGAAAGTTTAGTGAACGAAAAAATTTAAAATAAGAAAAGCGACCGTAGCACAAAATAAAAATAAACATTTGGATATCCTTTTTTTTAGGATAATTATTATACTTTTTCTTTTGGACTAGCACTAACTTCTTTTAATAATTTTAGAAAATCCTGATATATCAATCTCGGATGCGGCATCTAAACTTAATAAAACAGATTATAAAATTTATTTAACCTTAAAATTTTACAAATTTCATGCTTATAAATCTATGTTCGTCCAGAATCTTTCTGATCAAAACATGCAGGACCGACCTGAGTATGCATTGAAAATAGCTAGGGTTATGCAGCAGGATCTAAAGTTTTTAGATAGAGTTCCTTTTACCGACAAGTCTTCCTTTACTATAGCAAGCATGTTTAATCGCAAGATTAAATATTATTGATTAAAAAACCCTTACCAAATTTAGCAACATAACAACTTTATTGTTTTCATGCCTTTTTTGATACTTATATAAAACTTTTTTGCAATTTATTTATAATTTAAGCTAAAATATCTTAAAAATGGTTTACTAAATATTATCAATGTATACATTTAAAATCAGAAAAAAATCTTTCGTTGTAGCGCATAATATACAGGATGTTTCATTTAAAAAAGTTGAAGTTGCTTATAGTTTTCCATTTTTTATTGCGATATTTTTTTACTGATAACTTAAAAAGATAATATGGAAAAAAAAACTACAATTTTTATATAAAATATTTTGCTCTATCTTTAAAAATACAGGCTTTAGATGCCAGGTAAATATAATCAAAGACCCTGTACAAATTTGCTTATTTTTTATGGTGTTAAATGAGTTTCCAATTTAAATATTACATTTTTTTGACACATATACGATTAAACTTTTCATATGTCGTAGTCTTTTTGTAAAATCTGTCTTTTTACAAAGATCCCAGTCTTTTTATAAAGCGTCGGCATATTATGTAAAGTAATCAAGCTACACTTAGGCTACTTCTACTTTTTGGGATAATTTTCAAAATACTCACGAGCTCAAAAAATTCCAGAAATACTTTAATCTAACGTAGTATTACTTGTAGTAATAATTTAATAATTGTTCCTGACAACTGCTTGTGAATTATTCCTTTAAAGTAAAATTGTTTTTTTTATTAAACAATATATAAACTTACATATTCTATTAAACATTATGCTGTCATAATAAAAAGTAGCTCCCCTTTTAACTTTTAACTTCAGAAATTTTAAAGTTTACAGTTGCCCAGGGCAAAAATCCTTTTGTTGTTCTCATTGTTCAAATATTAAATTTATTTTAAAATAATCCAAAGTTGCAAAGCTGCCTTTTTAAAAAAAATGCTAACTTTTTTATAAATTTTAACAAAGAATTTTATTAAATAAGCCTGGTCTTCCTTTAAAAAAGTATGTAGCCCCAGGTGCCTGACGAGATTAATAAAAAATATAAATAGGGGATGATAATCCTTTACTTGGTTAAATAAGTTTGTTTTATAGCAATACAAACATTTCAATATTTTTTAATCGACCTTTAATGAAGTTAGGATTATTAAAATAAAGTAGAAGAAATCTGTCAAAATATTGTCACTTAATTTATATACCAATGTTAAGAGTACCATTTTATGGTGTCCCCACTAGGATCTATTAATTTTTTTAAATTTCCAGTAATTTTGTACTTTGAACTCACCAGCAAACAAAAGAATTTTTATTAGGCTGTAACTAATAACAAAAAAATAAAAAAAAATTTAACATGTTTTACTTTTTTTTGTTATAATTTGCACAGAAAGTAAACAAAAAATGATATTTTTTTTAAGGCAAAATTACAAGGACCTTCCATGTATCATTATTTGGACATCAATATCTCTATTTATAATTATCGCGTAGGATATTTCAAAGAATAAATATTTTCTTAAATAATTTGGCTCTTCATGTTAACCAAATAAATAACTTATTTCTAATTGGCTTAAAAATGTAAATGTGAAAGTTTCATTATAACTAATGAAACTTTCACAAGACGTTAATTATTTCAGTAACTAACCACAAGACGTTAGATTATTTCTGTAAATTTTTTTTGAGCTCATATATACTTTAAAAATTATCCTCCGTCAAAGACGAGAAATAATTTTCTTCAAATATTTATAAGCGAGAAAAAAAACCTGAGGTTTTCGGTAAGAGGATTTTACTTTAAATAAAATGTGTAAAATAATTTTTACATTAATTTATAAATACCATTTTAAGACCTCATGGTTAAACAAGGTGGTGTAATTTTTGCAAGATGTTAAGTAGACTGTATTTAATTTTTATTTAGGGATGCGCGTCCAGGCACATGATTGGCATACAGCGTTTCCACTTAATGCCCCTATATCAAGCAAAATTTAAAATCAAATTTACGAAATTCAAACCAAAACCCCAAAAACGTCTTGCATTAACCATGGTATATAAAAAATCAATGATCTTATGACATGTTTATTGTACAATAGATTATTTAAAGTATGCATAAAATATATTATTACACTATCTTTGAAGCAGCTTAGATCGCTCTTTCAATAGCCAAACTATTTCTTCCAATATTTTTTATGTATCTTAAAAAAATAATAGGCTAATAGAAATATATTTTCTATATCTGGAAATAGAGTCTTCCATGTCCAACTTTTAAGGCGCATTCTCACGTTTTGAATTTAGTTGATCAACTTTAGTGGATCAACGAAAATTGAATAAAAATAACTGTGAAAATATAGGTTTCCATTTTAATCGTTCAAGTTTTGTTGATGAAACTTATATTTACTTATATACTCACAGTAATCCACCCAAGTAAATCCCTAAAGTCCAACCGTAAAAATGTAGTAAGTAAAGTTTAGTGATTAAAGAGTTTTAAAGAAAAATGGCGAATGACGCAAAATAGATAATTTAGGATAAGGTGTTTTTGATATTCCAAATTTATACAGATGGAGAAAGAAAAAATGATTAAAACTTAACCGGCGTCAAGCTATATACAGAATTATTTGTTTATTTATTTTGAAAGTAATCAGTTTATTAAACAAAATTAAAAACCATAACTATGTTTACTTTAATGGAAGAAAAACGTAAAGGTTTACAATTTGGCTGGTAAAAGGGTTTCTTAAAACACAACACAAATTAAAAGTAAATTTCATTGAGCAGTTTTTACACACTACTTATTGTACGTCATTTTCACTTTTACTTAGTGGCTGCTGTTTATGCTTTCTTTGGCTGCGTTTTAGTTTTTTTACTAATTCAGTTTTTTATTTATATCTATAATTAAATACCGTCCACTTATTTTATACTTAAAAAAACACCACTGTTCAATTGTGTATGTATCCAAAGCCCTTTGCCTTATTTCTTTACACCAAATAAGTAAGCCGTACACACCCTTTCGGTGTGATTATTTCCAACCAGAATGAAACAGGTATAATCATTAAAAACTTTTATATTTTACTGATCAAAACTTCTTCAAATAGTAAAACATATTACTTATGTCTTATATATTAATCTTACAAAACATTAAAAAATATATATAAAAAAATAAACAAGTTAGAGATCGCCAGACCGTTGGGGTATTACTTGTCTATTATCAAAAAGGTCTATTTTGGATAAAAGTCTATAATGCTATTATTTTAATTTACCCCCTTTTACGATGATCGCCGCTTGGGCTATAAATAAAAAATATCTTACTTTATATTTCGTTCATTAATCCTACTTAAAATGAAATAAAAATGTCAACATACCTTTTATACATCCTTACAAAGCATTTTTATTAATTAATTGCCGAGCGTTCTTTCTAAAAACGTGGTTAACGAGATAAGGGCTCTAATTTTACAGAGAATAATAAGGGAAAGTATTGATATACTCAGGCCTTTGATAGAACTTGAACAAGAAAACTTTTACTTTTTTCTTAATTATCCGGGTCTTAAAATATATAGCTATAAAAGGAAGGTAGCTAATTATCTTTGCTTTATTTTTAAAGAAGCCTTTGTTTCTTTGAAATAAAGAAAAAAGGGGCTAATTTATTAGCTTTTAAATATTAATTAAAAGATATTTTAAAGTTATTATTTCTGTTTTTTTTTTTAATCTTGTGACAATCCAGAAAGATTTAAAATTTACGGTTAATTATTCACATACCAAAAACGTTTATGTAAAATAAGGGCCAAGTCATATCCAAAAATGTTGGCCTTTTAAAGTACTACGATCTAAAATTAGACCAAGTTCGTTCTATTCTAAATAATTTACATACCCAACATACCCTTCTAGTCTCAAGGATTTATAGCTGAGTAAACCAAACAACTAACTACCTATTATATATGTTAAAATTTGTGCATTGTTTATGTATTTAATTTAAAATAAAATTGTAACAGACCCCGATTTAAGATCTCAGAACTTTAAGAGGCCGAGATTTTTAGATAGGAACCTGGCCCTTATTTTACAGAGGTGTTTTTGGCGGGTTCATTTTTTTTTTTTTGGCTTTGGTCACCTATGTTTAATGCTGAAGTAATTTCTGGTTAACTTAAAATCAATAAACACACCAAGTATTTTTTGTTCTTTTAAGGTAGTTCTTTCCCTACAGTCCAGTCCCAAAGTTTTGGCTTACTACCCATATCATACGCACCATGGTTGTAGGTCAATATTTTTTAACATGACTGTACCTCTTACACTATCGCACTACGATAAATTAGCGTATATAAAAATCTGACAACTCGGCTTGTACAGTCCGGCTTCACTTATACCGAATTTGTTGTTGGTAACTTTTGAACACATTTAATTTATAATTTAAGTTTTAAGCACTTAATACTTTCTTTTAATAAATATTACATCTATATTTTTTAAATACAGGTCTAATGTTTAGGTTTAATATGTCTTTATTTTTAAAAATAATATATTATAGTGCCTTCAATATTTTTTTTGTTAAGTTAATTAAATTCATTGAGGAATGCTGTTTGAATTTGGCAATGCGGCAAACCGACGGAGCACGGCGGGGTCGGATACGTCAGGCGGGCGACCAAAGCTTAGTTTTCATTTATGAAGGTAGCTTGCGCAAATACGTGATTTTATTTGGTCGTCTATAAATTTGTAACAACACTTGTAAAAATGTAACAACACTTGCTAGGCTGATGTTTAATTTTTATGGGCCAGTCATTAACGGCGTTAGGGGTATTTTCAGGGTTTTATTGTTACTTACTGATAATACATATAATAATACCTACAAAATTAATAAATTACCCTCGCATCCTTGAGCCCACGATGAAGTCACTGTGAAAGCGCTGTTTATGGAAAAACTGTGAAAACCCACAGGTTTCCCGATTTTTCACAGTGAAGTTGTTCCAATAACAATCGTGTTTCCACAGTGGTTTCTTACTAAACCCACGGCGCTTACACAGCAAATCCATGATAAATACGTAGTAAGTATTCACCGCGATTACACAATGAATCCATGGATTTTCATTTTTAAATCCAAGATGGATAAAAAAAAAAATACATTAGAATTTTAATTTACAGTTATACACTATGTATACAATATGGAAATCCTGGGAACAGTGGAACATATTTACGGTGTTTAGCCGACAGTGTTTCCATTGTGTATACATTGGGGGGCTCAAGGATGCGACATATATTTTTCGACTTTGGGAATTAAAATGGAAATTCTAAACATTTTTGTGTAAAATACCTTATCAATATTTACACACAATTTACAATATAAATTTCAAAAAATTTTAGTTAAAAATTAACAATTTAGTCACTGTGACTGCTTACTGAGCAAAAACTGCCTAAAATAGAAAAAACAGATTTTTACTTTCCTATTCTAAGTTTTTAAAAGCTATCAGGTACCAAGTGATACCACTCGTCTATGGGGGAATGAAATGGCTTGACAAACATTACATGTTTATAAAATCTTAGCAAATAAAAATCGAAATTTTTGACATTTGCCGATAACAGTAAACAGATGAGCTGATTTTTATAGGTATTATTTTTTTTTGATTAAAACGCCAGTTTTAAATTTTTTATATATATATATATATATATATATATATATATATATATATATATATATATATATATATATATATATATATATATATATATATATATATATATATATATATATATATATATGTTTATTATATATATATATATATAAATTTTTATATATATATATATATATATATATATATATATATATATATATATATATATATATATATATATTGTCTGGTATATTCTGTA
The DNA here is from genome assembly GCA_019359885.1 of Listronotus oregonensis. Taxonomy (NCBI): domain Eukaryota; kingdom Metazoa; phylum Arthropoda; class Insecta; order Coleoptera; family Curculionidae; genus Listronotus; species Listronotus oregonensis. The sequence continues at coordinate 15,616 of JAHBCN010018909.1, forward strand.
TTTGATATTAAAATTTTTAATAAACCCATAATACAATGTAATAAACCTTTTTTATGATTATGTATACTTATTATTATTATTATTCAATAAAAAAAAAATAATTTTTTAAATTTATTTTTGTTTTGTTTGGTAATTTCGTGCTTTTTTCTTTACTCCGCCTTTGGACTCGTTTCAACGTTGCCAATTCATCTACTTGCACTCTTTCTCATATCCAGACCCGTAAAAATATTTCTCTAAAGATGTAATTAATATTAGTTTTTTGTTCAAACTACGTGGTAAATAATTTTCATTTTTTTTTTTAAATATTCAAAATATATTTTTCTTCATTATACTAGTTTTTCGTAAGGATGGTAAGTCTCCTTCAAAGGCAAAAATTAATAAACCTGTCATTTTCCCACGCTTCTTCCATGCTACATGTACAAAAATTGCAATTTTTATTCGCGATAAAACTCGTATTAGACGTGGTCAAATTTTTTTTTTTAAATTTTACCAGCACATGTGTTGTACATTTAATAACTTATATTAAAAATTTGAAGAATTTCCCAAGATGTTGCTTGCATGACCCAACTACCTTAAAAGCTATAATATAAATGGTATAATGAAGTGCTCAAATTTTAGTAAGACCTTCTGGTCCTTTGCCAAAAATATCAGTCAAAACTTCTTCACAAATTCTTTTCCGCCTCCAATCTTTAAAGATGAAATTGTTTCTACCTCTAAATAATAATATTAATCTCCCTCTTCCAACAGTTGCCCCTGTTCCTCATAAAATATCAGATATTATTTTAAAAGTCAAACAGATCAAGCGTATCTTAATACTCAAAAATCGTCTGGGAGAGATGGCATACCATCAATCGATTAAAAAAAATGTACTTTTGAGCTTGCACTCATCCCAACTTGCCCCTTTCGAATTTCTTACGACACAGGCATTTTTCTGGAGAGCTGG
>JAHBCN010018910.1:0-16542 GCA_019359885.1 Listronotus oregonensis
ATATACCCTGATTCTTGGGAAAATAAAAATGGCGTAGTAAAATTGACTTACTTGCTGTCACTTCATGATCGGAAGATTCTTTATAACAGTGCTGCCACCTCTAGGTAACTTGAACTTTTAATTACTGCCATCTTGCGGTAATCACAAATGTTTTATTTATTTATTTAACTTAAAAATTCTTAACAGTGTCATAAATAGATATGTAAAAACCGTTAATATAAATTAAGGTATAGTATTTTTCAAGATATAATAAATTGACTTGATAAAGTTTCGACTGCTTCTGAATGCAGTAAAAACCCTCGAAATTAGCATTTATAGCATTATTAGGGTAGGTTGATCTAATTATCGCACCCGTCCGTACAGGGTCGTATTTCTACCTGACCGAAACATTATATAAGTATTCATGATGTCTTATTTTTGCGGATATCTTAGTGCGGACCTGAACTATTCTCACCCCTGTTGGCATGGCCATAAAGGACCAAGTTCGAGGATTTTTATTGCAATCAGAGTTAATTGATATGTCTAGTCATTTTCTTATATCTTGAAAAATACGATAGCTGTTGCAAAAACACGTCTTGCAACCTGGAAGCTATTTTTTCTATATTCACAAGTCCGCAAATATTTCTTTTAAATTTTTATAAAATAATAAAAATATAAATTTAAACAGTAAATTTCCCTTTTAGTCGTGATAACGCCCCCTTAATAAATTTAAGTCATTTTTAACAATTCCTTAACCGATTTAAAAATAACTAAGCAACTAAAGTACCGTTGCGTCGGCATGATTTTGTAAACTCGTGTTGACATAGCGTATCCAATAAAGTCTCGAGATTTCGCCCGCCAGAAAACAAGCGCATAAAATAAAAGAAAAAAGAAGGGGTCGGATGGCACAAATACATGTAAGCTTGGGTCCGCCGAAAATGTTCTTCTACTTAAATAATTGATGGAATTATCAATTTTCCATGGTAGTGATTTATACTACTTTCTTCGTGTTAGTTTAAGGAATTTGACTAACACATCTATTTCCGTAAATAATTAAAATTGTTTACAAATTGTTTGTACAAAAACGTGCATCTCTTTTACCTACTAGAGCTAAATTAAATGTTTCTCGGTGTCAATGTTAGATTGACATATTCTATGCAAAGTTTAAAGGTAATGTGCAATTAAAGTGATTGAAAATAACAGGACAGGACAGGACAGGCCTTTAAGTGAAAGTGTTGCAGGCAAAGGCGAATAATAAATGGATTTGTAAGGGAGTAGCTACTGAAAAGGGTAACAGATAATTTACTTTATAAGATAGGCGATTAATAATCCATACCGAGTGACACAGAAGTGGCAAGTGATACCGGGTGTCCTAAAAACTGTAAATAATTTCTTAAATTGACTTTAAACTTTTTAATTTTCATAGTGATAAAAATTAATCTCTAATTGGGTCGTAAATTTGAAAGGTTTACGCCCGATTAACTCTGAAAGGCGTGTACGAATGTCTAGTGAAATTTAAATTAATTATTTGATAAATTAAAGTGTTTTTTTTTTTCAAATTTTGTAAATTTTCTTTTACATCTTTGCTAGTAAAATTAAGCTTTGATAAAGTTGTGTACAGATAGGTACTATTGTCTTTAGATAATAATTTATGTTTAAATCTTTCTAATCTCTTGACTAATTAATTACGACTACCAGTGCCAAGTAAAAGAGTAATCTCGAGTCTTTTTGCGTTAAGAATTTTTAAAAAAATAGATTAAATTTAACAAAAAATTTTTCCCCTTTTAGAATTGTGTAATCATAAACGTTGAATTGGGTTGGTGATACGTCCATTAGCGTATCACAAGAAATTTTCGATGTATTAATGCATGTAAATTATTGTAAATAAAACTTAAAAAAAATATTTACTCTGTTCGTAGTGTCGCATTTATAAATCGTCAATATACAGAGCATCCAAACCTTAATTTGCACCTATTGGTTTGCAGTTCATATTTAGCCGATACCAGAGTTTGTCGGCAATTATTTATGGTGCTAAGGGGTAAAGAATTACGTTTCTTATTGGGTAGCCATGGAAGAATAAATTTATTCGTCTTTTGTTTTTCACGGCTTTTCCAGACGGAAAAACAATTTGAAAAATTCTCTCATAAGTAATTTTTTTTTATGGAAGGAGGTTGACTCGTTAGCATATCCCTATAGAACATTTTGTAACAAATAATTTGTTACCACAATTTAGGGTAAGGCTCTTTTCAAAATACGCCTAATAAATTATTTATTTTGATGTAAAACGGTATAAGTATGCTTGTTGTGCGATTAAACTCGCCTAAAAAAAAAAACAAAAGATACATTTGTTTTTCCATGGCTACTTGATCTAAAATTGACGGATTTGACGTAGTTAAGGCACTTCAGACTGGAATTTCAAAAACTAAATATCATGACGCAGAAGTATTGAAAATTTAAAAGTACTAGTCATTTTCGATTAAACCGTAAGTAATACTAGATAAGTGCATTGGTCAAACAATGCACATTTATGTCAAATACTGACGTAATAAGATTTATTTTTTTACCTTAAAAAATAAAAATATTACAGGGGGCAACTATCTTTGACAAATTTTCGGTATACTTATTTTAAATTGGGTAAATTTTATTTTTAGTTTGTTATTTTTAAAATGGTCAAAATTTTTGTATGATCAGCGGGAAGTTAAACTTGATGTAGAACTATTATTATGATATACAAAATACAGTGTGGGCAAAAAGTCTGGACTATCCCTAATAAATAGTTTATCTTTAACTTTTCGAAAAAACGCTTAATCATGTCAATTAATTTCTTTTTCTCGCCCACATTTTAACGTTACCTATTTGGTTACATATTGACAAAATTATGACAAAAATTACATTTTTTAATGGCAACATATGACTTGTGATACATCATTGGACGCGATTCTGTCAAGCCATTTAAAAGTAAAAAAATCCTTATTTTACTAAGAGTGAATGACCTATTATTTTCTGCTTTAATTTTTTTTTAAAGCAATAAAGAACCTCTTGTTTAAATTTTTGGATTTTATTTATGGTAAATTTTTATTATTTCTGTTCTCATGCTGTCACCCAATTCTTTAGTACCTTTTGGATGATTTAATTAGGTATTTCATTGCTAAGGTTGACATTAAGGGGTTGTCTTGCTTGTATTTTTTTGCTCTCACCATCCCTGACTTCGACGTTATATAATAGGGGATATAACTAGAGATCTAAAGCAGAACGGATACAGTGAGAGACTAATAAAGAAAACCATCGAAAAATATCAAAAAAAGACAAGAAACTCGAACTTAAACGAGACTCCACGTGACCAAATATTTATGACAATTCCATATATTAAAGGAACAAGAAAATGGCATTTAAATCCCAAACTACTCTAAGAAGTATTCTTACTAAGACGAGACCATGACTGTATCTACCAAATTCCCTGTGAATGTGATGAGGTATATATCGGGGAAACAAAGAGACCACTCGAAGTTAGAGTTAAAGAACACAAAAAAGAGACGGAACGAGGTGAAACATTGAAGTCAGGGATTGCCGAACACGCTTGGTCAAAACAACACCGCATACAATGGTCGGAAGCAAAAACCATTCATAAAGAAACCCACTGGAGGGAAAAAAATTAAAGAAGCTGTAATAATTGTAAACAACCAAAATGTATTTAGCAAGCCTAGCATCGATATTCCGAATATCTGGCAGCCGTTGCTGGACAGTGAAAAGTCGGTCCAGCTTTGGTAAAAGGGATAGTACCTATATAAATCGTAGCTTTTAAGAATAGTTTTTAGTTATCACTTGCAAACGGTTGGAGATACATCACTAACCGAAACGTTGTCTTACAATTAATAAATAAAGACAATGGAAGTCCAAGATTTTAGTGTTATTGAAAGATAGATTTGTCTCAAATTTCTTTTTAGAGCCTTTTCTTGAATTTCAATATGCTTCTTGATTATGGTTCAGAATGTCTAAACATAACAAAACTCCTGTTGCGCAAACTTTAACATCTGAAGCATCATTGTGATAACGCTTTTAGCAACCAGGCAGGAGTAACCTCTACTAAAAGTCATTACGGAGGACTGATTGAGGATAGGAAACGGTACTTTGAAAACCTTTTTAAAAGGTCCTTCCAGCTCAGCAGCGTTTATAAACCTGAGTTAAAAAAACTACTTTTCATCAATTAAACATTTTACCACCGCCAAATATTAGAGAACATTAACAAAATTACATTAAGTATTATTGCTGCGGTTTTTTTTAAATTAAGATCAATTTAAAAAATATTTTGAGAAAACCAATGAGGCATAGGAGTACTTCTATAAATTGTTTTATTTGACTACATTTGACAATATGCTAAAGTGAAACTTTGTACGTATTTAAAACGATATTTTACATTATTCTTTTATATTTTATTTTGTAATTTTAGCGACCCACACTGTCTTTTTTAATAAGTTTTGTTTGGCTATTTATTTTAATATAATCCTCTTCCATTATGCCAATACTTAAATTTTAAATTATTTATTTATCATTAATTAGACCATATTTGCAAAGTCCAATAAGATTCAATAAATAAATTAGTATATTCTTCAGTTATGTTTGTTTCTTCTACCAATTAGCGGTTTCTGTTTAGCACACTGTGTAGTGAGTTGTAGAAAATTGTATGCATATAATTTAATTACCTTTCTTTCATTTGCTTAAAATGTTCTGGTGGTTAAAATTTCTTACTTAGAATTTCTTTTAAATCTGTACAATTCGAATAAAGATTGGGATCTTTAATTGATTTTTGTACAAGTTTTGGTATTAAAAAGTGTTTTGATTATTGCGCTTATCCCTTTTGTTTTTGGGGCATTGTTTTCTTTATCAGTACTTAAACCAGTGGCGACTCTCTGGTATATATTTATTGTGGGTTATATGTCTTACTTTTAAGATAAAAAAAAAAGAAAATCCTAGAGCCTTCACCGACTTAAAGCTTTAGTAATATAGGAAGCAAATGTCGTAGCTATTAGAAACGTAACAAGCCCTGCAAGTATGTAGTGAGTCAATTAGCTCCTATTAGAACTCTTTTCATTTTTAGGTAATAGTAACCCCAGTCGTCTTCTATCTATTATCGTTATTGACATTTATTTTGAGCTTGTGGTTTCCACTTTGGGTTAGCATGAATAACAATCTTAATATATTTTTCCTCCCTTTTAGCTGCGATCTCATAGGCCTTAGGGGAATCTTCCAGTTTAAAGTGATGAGTTATTAAAGGTCTTGGATCAACCTTACCAGTATAAACCATGTCGATAGCTGTTGGATAGTCATTGGCATATCTTATAGCTCCTATAATATCAATTTCCTTATAAATTGCATCCATAATTGGAAGGCACTGGTTATCTTTTCCTAGTCCTAGCAACACTAATTGACCGCAAGTTCTTGTAGCCAGAATACCCAATCTAAGACCTTGCTCAAAACCGCAACATTCCAAGGTCTTATTTGGACGTTCGCCAGTTATTTCAAGAATTCTGCAAACAACATCTTGTTCGGGGAGATTCTTAATATTTATGGCGCAATCCGCCCCCAATTCCATTGCCTTTTTTAACTTGAATTCATCTATGTCTATAACAATAACGCTGGAAGCTCCATATGCTTTAGCCGCTAGTAGACTGGAAAGTCCAACTGGTCCTGAACCAATAACCAACACGGAATCACCACAGGAGACGAAGCCTTTTTTGCAACCATGTACTCCTACAGCCAAAGGTTCCATTAGAGTCCCGATTTCAAAATCAAGGTTACAGGGTAGTTTGTGGCAAAAATCTGCGTCGTGAGCAAATAGTCTGCATAGGTTACCATCGTTGGGAGGCGCGGCGCAGAAGTAAAGATTTGGACACATGTGATACTTTCCTGTAAATAAAAATGTATTTTGGTAAACACGCTACGTTTTTGTTAAGATTTTTTAATAGTCACTGTCATAAGTTGTATACCAAAAAAAATTAATTGGTAATGAAATATTTCTCAAAGTTTTTATGTCTTAATCTAATAAAACCAAGGCTTTGCTGTCCAAAAGATGTCGTAAAATGCAATATCTGCATACTTTGGTGCTTGGACAGCTTTAAAGGAATGGGGGAATTAAATGAGATAAACATTTAAACACCCGGCACCCACGATACTTAGTATCAAGGCTCCATACAAGCCTTCCTGGCTTGTCATAAAGATTTTAAAAAATATAGTGTGACCAGTAAAAAAATATAGTGATGCAAAACTCTCGCTTCTAACTATATACCTATATCTCTTCTTTCTATTGTCTGCCAAGTAATGGAAAAATTCATTAATTCCCAAATCTTGAAGTATCTGGAAAAACACAAGATCTTACATGATAGATAGTATGGATTCCGTTACAGAAGATCCACAGCTGATTTTCTTTCCTTTGTATCACACAACTGGAACAAGTCCCTTGAGTTTCTTGGTGAATCCCAGATCGTCGCTCTTGACATATCCAAAGCTTTCGTTCAGGTCTGGCATGACGGGCTTCTTAACGAATTTCCTTCTTACGGTCTTTCACCCTAGCTTTGCTCTTGGCTCTCCAGTTTTCTTTCTAACCGACGTATATCAGTTACTGTAGATTGGCATTCTTTCAGGTTCTACCAGGTTAATGCTGGGGTGCCCCAGGGCTCAGTACTGGCAACCACTCTGTTTCTTCTACACATTAACGATCTTCTTTCTTCCACAATGAATCCTATTCATATTTTTGATGACGATAGTATCCTCCACTCTAACATTCAATTTCTCAACCCACTCAATAAGCCTGATTTGGAAACCAAGCATAGGTCAAAGCGGATGTCTCTCTCACAAGATCTCAAACTCATCTTGAATTGGGGTGCCAAAAATCTTGTTCAGTTTAATGCCTCCAAAACACGGCTATGTTCGCTGTCGCGAAAAAAAGTCTGCCAATGCTCATTCTTTACATATGAGCGGCCAAGTTCTGCAGAACAAAGAATCGTTTAATCTTGTCGGCCTTACTTTTGAGAATAACCTCGACTGGCACAAACACATTACATCCACAGTCTCGGCAGCTTCAAGAAAGCTTGGATTTTTTTTGAGCCAGAAAGTATTAAATTTTTCTTCTTCCAACATGTATACTCTGTATGTATCCCAAATCAGACCCTCTTTAGAATATTGTTCTCATGGGGAATGGCGTCTCCTACAACACTAAGCATTCTAGACTCCATTCTTAAAGAAGTGCCGTTTGTCTTACTAATGATCCCACGCTTACAGAAAGGCTTCCTCCTCTTGCCCACCGTCGAGCCGTAGGGAATCTGTCACTTCTATAGGTATTTTCACGGCCTCTGCTCAGAAGAGCAGCTCCCAACAGAGCAACATGCAGTGTAATTTTTATGCATCCTTTTACAGTTCAACTAGAGATGCCCCGAACTTCCCGCTTTCTTCGTTTCTTTACCCCCAGAGTGTCTATACTTTCAAACCTGCTACCCGCAGAAGTTTTTCCTTTTCCTCCCAGTCTCCAAATAATTAAGTCCCGTGTGAACAAACTTCCTCTCACCACTCTTAACCCACGGTACTTTAGTACTTAGGCATCAGCCTTCGTGGACTATCCAAAGATTAAAAAAATGTGGGATAAAGTGTTTAAATATTTCTGTCGTAGAAAAGAGCGTGACTAAAAGGGTTTAAGCATATTTCTCCAAAAATTGTTTTTGAAAAACTATAAATAATTACCAGCTTTACATAATGCGCATATCCTGCAAGGAACTTGAGGTTCTATTGCTACTTTATCACCAACTTTTAAGTATTTAACACATTCTCCGCATTTTACCACCGTTCCAGATGCTTCGTGACCTATGATAATCGGTTCTTTCACGAACCAAGGACCCAATCTTCCATTTTCGTAAAAGTGAACATCAGTGCCGCATATTCCACATATTTCCATTTGGATAAGAACCTAAAATAAATATCAAATGTTTAAAATAATATTATTGTTATAGCCCGAGTGCTGGAAGCAATTTTTGGGTAGGTATTTGAGGCAAGCTGAAAACTTGTCATATACTTCTCCTATTAAACCCCAAAACGGAACTGCAGACCTGGCTGGTAAATAGCGGGGCTAAATCAACCCCTAAATTTTTAAAAATATTTATTTATTTTTTTCTAAAAATGTATTTGAGGCAATATGCAATTTTTATATGTAGTAGTTGGATGTTAAAAGAATTAAAAAAAAATAAGCCAGACGTTTTTTTCGGGGTTTTCATCTTGCCAGGCGCGTGCAAAAATGTTTTGCAAAAAATATAAAAAATGTATTTGAGGCAACTTGAAATTTTAATAGGGTATTATTTATAACTAAAAAATGCCAGGTGATCTAAAAAATTATGTATAGGTGCGATTGAGTAGCGCTATAGACAAGCTGCTAGTGTAAGAGAACTTTTATCGGCAGCTGTCTGCGTTTTTACTTGCCGCGTTATTATTGGCTTTGGCAAGGTCACGTCGCTTACAATAGGTTTCTAGTCGGAATTTCGGAGTAAAAAAATAAAAAAATGTTGTGAATTTCTGCTAAACATGGTTTAAGTAAAAATGATTGTGTTGATTTGTGTGTGCTAAATGGACATATTTTTTGTGTTATTTTTTTTATCACATTTTTTTTTTATTTAGTCAATTTTAATACAAATTCAAATGTAATAAATTACTTAAATATTTGACATTAGTGCAAAAATATTGTTTTTTTTTAACAAATCTCAAAAGACATTTTTTTTAGAAAATTAATTTTAAAACAACTTTTGTTAAAAAATTTTTTTTTTAGAATTCAGATTTTTGCAGCTACATCCAAAATTTTAAAAATTACTTTTTTGTGACAGTATTTAAACTAAAATTTATACAGAAATTAAATATTTTTTTTAATGTTAAAATTAATAAAGACTAACATATTAAAGAAAGTAATGATTACAAAAATATCAAATCACAAAATCAGATTTATTGAAATAAAATAATTATACAACTGAAGAATTATTCTTAGTACAAAAATATAATTTTTTATTATTTATTATATTTTAATCCATAATGGATTAAAATATATCTCTAATATTTCATGACTTTTTTAAAGAGTTTTCTCTACATAAGCAATCACTTTATCATCGTCTTTTTTGCAAATGACACAAACTAATTTTTCACCAGACATTTTAAAATTATTTAACTTATAAAACACGTGTAACGCCAATATTTATACGACTCAGAATAACGATTTAGAAATTCCCACTTGAAACCTCATGGCTATTGTAAGCCACGTGACCTCGCCAGAGCCAATAGTAACGCGGCAAGTAAGAACGCAGACAGCTGCCGATAAACGTTCTCTCTTACACTACAGCAGCTTGTCTATAGCGCTACTTAGTCGCATCTATACATTATTTTTTAAATCACCTGGCATATGGAAAGTCCCACCAAAATTATCTGTCTTTTTGAGAATCTTTTTTTTAGTTATAAATAATACCCTATTAAAATTTGAAGTTGCCTCAAATACTATATATATATTTTTTGCAAAACATTTTTGCAAGCGCCTGGTAAGGTTAAACCCCCGACAAAATCGTTTGGCCCTCTAGAGGGCGTAAAACTAAGAACAAAATTGAAAACACGGACTATTTAAAAATATGTCGTATTAACTTATGTCATTAATACCAGTGGCGGCTCCTCCATTGGGTCATTTGGTCAATGACCTCCCAATATTTTCGACTAATATTTTCGAACAAAACATAATAATGATACAAATAAAAAATATATATATATACATATATATATATTTTTTTTTCAATCTTTTAAATTTCCCTTTATTATTCTAAGCATATAAACTCGTTGACCGATTACTGGATTCCACAAGCTTCGCGCAGCAGTCGAGAATTAATTAAGATATCAAAATGCGGTTTTACCAGTTTCTTGACTTTTTTATGCTCTTTTTAATGAGCCTATATTAATAATACCATTGCATATAAATTTTTTGAAAAAATTGAGAAAATTTATAATCTTGACACAAATTAGACTCTAGGGATAAAACAAAAAAAAATGTATATTATTTTTATATTTTATTTTAAGCCGTGATAAAAGCTCTTTTAAACGAGACCCAGTTTATCAAGATCGGTTAAGCCAAAAAAAGTTATTGATTTTTTTTCAAATGTACATTTGCTCCTTCCCCCTCCCTATATTTGACAGAATGGGAGAAAAGGTAATTGTCTAGAAAGTGGCCGCAACTCCGATTTTGACCAAATTTGGTATACAGGGGTTTTTAAGGGCGCTGATCACGAATCTGAAAAAAATATTGGGCGGAAACGTTTCGTTTTCGAAATATCCATCATCAAACCAACCTCATTTACACTATATTCTCCCTTCTTTTTGTACACAATTCTTGATTTTTATACTAAAGTGGCTCACTATGTTTTATAAACTCCTTTTATAAACTTTTTTTTCTGTTTATTTTGCACCTTTTTTCCATTAAGTTGCCAAGTATCACTTTAAAACGGGGCGGCCATGTTTACTTAAAAATTCTCTATTGTATACATGGTTGCGGCGTTTGAAAGTGAATTTTTGGAATTAAATAAAAAATAGGTGTAAAATAAATATAAAAACAAATTTTTAAATAGTGTTTATAACCTATTGTGTTCCAATTTAGTGTAAAAAATAAAGAATTCTGTACAAAAAAGAAGGAGGAATAGTTTATATAAGGTTAGTTTGATTTTCAAGTTTGATGATGAATATCTCGAAAACGAAACGTTTCCTCCAAAAAAGTTTTTTCAGATTCGTGATCAGCGCCCCAAAATACCCCCGGATAACAAATTTGGTCAAAATCGGAGTTGCGGCCACTTTCTAGACAATTACCGGAGAAAACACACAAAATGAAAAAAGTTTCCTTATTTTACGTGGTTTGTGACAAATCTATCAACAACGTAAGATAATATGGCATATTTTTAAATAATCCGTGTTTTCAATTTTGTTGTGAGTTCAACGCCCTCTAGCCGAGAAATTAGAAACTTAAAAATAATTTTCAGCATTTTCTCGGGGCCAGTTTTACTACAAATATTTTTTTTTTTCGAAAGCCATGCGATGAACGGTTTCCAAGATATCGCCACAGGACGACCTTATCAGGACACCCTGTATATTTAATATAGTAAAGAAGTTAAAATGCAAAATGTTAAGTATTATGTGAATTTAAATGAACTTAAATTGTTTTTCAAATTTAAAAAAAAACTGTAAAAAGAACACGGGGCCAAAATGGCTTTTCGGTTAATTCTTGGTCATTACCTGGTATTCACCTATTTTTGGAACTGGCTTATTCTCCATTCTTAAGTCTTTCTCCCCATATAGGACAGCAGCCAAATTTTCACCCCCGTTTGCATTTTTTGTATTACAAGGATCTTGTTTTTCAATGCACGGGTCAGTAGAAAACCCTTTCCTATAGAAAGACTTTCTAATTTCCCGTTTTTTAAATAAATATTGATTATTTTTATCTTCCAAACTTGTGCTGTATAAATTCTTCGAGTTTTTAGAACTGGATGTGTTAAAGACTTGAATAAAAGTTTGCTTGTTTTGTTGAATAAATGGAATAATACACTGGGTAATTTTTAATGCCATGTTTTCCAAAAATGAGATGTGTGATGTGAATTGGGTGAAACTGTCAATTTAATTGATGCTATATATTTGTCAGTTTTATGTGTCAAATAAATTAAATAAGGTGTAATTGGTAATTAGAAAATTGATTGACATGTTAATAGGCAATAAAAAAAAACAAGAGTTGTTAAATTTACAAGGTAGCAGATCAATGCCATCTATAATAGAATAGCCTGCGCGCGAGAATTATGACGTCACGCTACTTGGATAATACAAAGTAAGCGCGTGAATTATAAATGTGTTGGATGTTGGATGGTTCATAGAAAAATACAATTTATGGCTCAAAACATATAATTTTTGCTTGTAATTAAAAAGTAATATAGATTACCAATATTAAAAATGGATGATAATAATAATAATAATAATAATATACTTTATTTCAGATAGGTTTATATATTAAGTACAAAAAAAATGTGAAATGAAATAATATTAGAGAAAATGACTTAATGTATACCGGTATTTACTGGGATATTTAACATTTAAAAAAATAATAGTATACAATGAATTTTTTTTTAATCTTTGTGACAACTCACGAAGGATTTGCATATACATATATACTATATTAGACATATACATATACATATATACTCCTAAATACCAGAGTACCGTGAGTGCCGGGTTTTCCGATGTTTAACCCATCTTTTATGCCCCAGTTCCGTCAACGCTGCCCAAGCACTGAAACATGCAAATATTGCATTTCACAGCACATTTTAGACAACGCGGTAGTGCCACCACGGACGTTATTTTTTAAATAACTACTACCTAAATATGTCTGCCCGGCGGGGCTGGGATTGGAACCCGGATCGCCGGCGCGGCGAGCCGAGGCTCTGACCACTACGCTACCGAACAGAACACACAAATACTACAATAATAGTACTAAACATATTATGAAACATACAAATTCAGACATATTTATAATCTACAAATAATGATTAATAAGGCACCATTTAGTAACTAATTGAAAATGTAAAAAGTAATTTTATACGGAGGATAAAAAAAATACCTATGTTAATTTCATTCAACTTCATTTCAACATTTTGAGTAACAAGTAACACTTAAAAAAATTAATGGCAATATTTATTTATTAGAACAAATTAAATGCTCTTTATTTTATACCAAGTGCATATTACATTTTCCAGTTAATTTATCCAAAGAAACTAAATATTTGATAAAAATAATAGATGCTCGATAAATATAATGAATGCCAGATATAAAATTTACATGCTTCCTAAAATAATAAAAATTTGATAAAAATAATAGAAACTTGATAGCGTTTTGCTTTTGGGGCAAAAAGGAGTTCGGTACTTTTGGTCAGCACTTGGTTATAGATAAATAATTTTAGTTAGTTTTAATAGAGAATACGACTTATCGAGCGTTTATATTACTCTAAAATGCAAAATTTTATTTAAAAGTGAACGTAAATTATCAAGCATTTATATATATTTTTAGTGCACATTTCATTAACATACCAAACAGAATTTACCGTGCAAATGGTATATTTTATACTGTGATTTTATAATAAATATAAGGCATTTCTTATTATTTTATCCTTAATTTTGATTTTTTTTGATCACAACAATAGGACACTAAAATTTTATTGGTGAATTGTAAGAAACACTAGAGGCACAATAAAAAACTTATTTTTTTAGGTTATGTCACTATCAAAACAAGTAGTTTTTCTGAGATTTGTATCAGTTACATAGATTTAGATACATTAAGAATCTTTTTGACAGTAATTCTTTAAATTAAAAACACCAAAATAATAAAATAATACTCCTACACTACAATAAAACCGATAACCAAAACCAACTGACAAAAATTTGATTATCCAAGTACGAACAGCTGATCGACTAAATAAAAGTCTGCGCGCAGGCTATTCTATTATAGATGGCATTGAGCAGATATATTTTGCTGAAAACCCTTAAGAAAGATGTATATTACAAAAATCAAGATATGCTTGCTCTTAGAAAGGTCCAGAACGTTTGTTAAATAGACAAAGTATGAAAAAAATCGAAGAACAAACGCATTTTTTCTGCTTAGTCGCTGATTATTTTGTAAGTATACATCGTACAAAGAAATTAAAAAGAATGAAAAGTTTTAAGACTAAATTTCCTATAAGATAGGATTGGTTAGAACTTAAAAAATTACCATTTTTTACCTATCGGACCCGGGGCGCTGATCACCGATCTGAGATTAAATTTTGTTGGAAGCTTCTAGTTTTTAAGTTATAACACCTTACATCCTTCTTGAACCTGGTCACAGCCAAACTAAATAATTTTATGGTGGAACACCTTTTATTTTACAGGATAAACTCATTTCCCCGACTATTTACTTATTAATTTTACTGAAAAACACATTCAAAAATTTTATTTTTATATTCAAAAACAGTCAAGGAAATTATCTAGGGGTTTTTAGACAGATAAGTTGGTGAAACTGAAAGGCACCATATTTAAAATTTAAATATCAGCATTATGTATAAAAAAATATCTTTAATAGAGAAATTGAAAAATTTTATAAACACTATTTTATCCAAGTAAAAGCCTGATTTTAATGTTTTGTAAAAGGTGCATTATGATAAGGATGCTAAGGACTCCTGCAGTTTTATTGCAAGGTGTTTTTATTTACAAGTTAGATATTAAAACAGGTGAGGCAGGAATCCATTTTTTTAAATTTGGATTTGTTCATGAGGTATAATATATTAAATAGGTAATTGACAACATCCTCTTTTTTAAACACAAACAAAATAAATGCAGGTAATGTAAACTCCATTTTTACACAATTAAAATTTAAAAAGTAGGAGCTCTTCAATTGTGTCAAGTTGTACCACGGCCTAAAAATCCCTAAATAGTTTTGTTGACTTTTTAAAAGTAAAAATATTTTTCTTTTTGTGGTGTTTTTTGTTAAAAATAACGACTAAAGAGACGTAAAAACTAATGTATTCTAATAAATAATAAATGTTTTACCATGAAATCATTCAGTTTGGCTGTGACCAGTTTCAAGAAGAAGGAAATGCAAAATAACACTAAAAAAGAAGTTTGGATGGATTTTTTAGACCCCATTTCTCTAAAGATCTTAATATTCGGCCAGAACAAGCTTCATGCTTCATTTTATAATTTTGCCATCCAATTTTGTAACTGAGTCCAGAATATTGAACCAAAAATTCGATATTTTTAAAAAATACTAGAGTTTTTAAGCTTTAAAGCGTTTTTTTAAACAAGAATCTGATCATGTAGGTGCACTTAGCTATTGTATAAAATTCTAAACATTTGATGGGGGCAAGAATTTTTTAAACAAATTAAAAAATGTATAATAATTTTTTTAAATCATTTTAATAATAAATGTATACAGGGTGTTGATTAATGATATTTTAATATTCAAGGAAGCTTATCCTAAACTCATTAAAAAAATCATATAAACGAATGTCCTAAACGTCCTAACTTTTAAACTACATGGTGATAGAGTTAAAAAAAACATGTTTTTCCAAAACGGCTGGTATACCATTTTAGATATCTTTATTAAATTCGGTATGCATGTTTGGGTTTTGAAACATTTTCTAGCATACAATTTTTTAAAACTTCTGCCAGTGGCATCCGTACGAGATTTAAATTCTATATTTAAAAAAATGGTACGCCACTGGATTTTTTATAAGAGTATTTTTTGGATAGCCTGTTCATTTAATATAAAAAGTACTATTTGTGTTTTTCTCGTAAAATGCACCCTTTTTGATTAAAACAATTAAATTAAAGGTGAACATTTTTTAAAAGAAAGGCTAAGTAGACTCTGTCTGGTGTACATTTTTATATTTCTGCTGCTGTTTTTTAAACAAATGGAACAATATACTTACAAGTCAATGTATTAATTATTATTATCTATTAATATTAACCCATACTTATTAAAAGCTGATTCTTAAGGTTATCTCATAAAAGATATAGATAATAGATAAGACCCCATAAAAAGAAATTTAAACTATTGAGATCGGGGATCTTGCTGGCCACTGTTGAGGTCCTCCGCACCATATCCAACAATCAGGATAAACGATATTTAAATGATCTCGGAGGACTATACTAAAATGAGCAGGAGCATATACACATGTACCACATTTGATTCCTTAACGCAATTGGCATTTCTTCAAGCAACCCAGGTAGTTCTTGGAGAAAATGTAAGTAGAACTGTCCATCAAGGCGTCCTGGCATTCCATACCTTAACCGAAAATTGATATTAAGAATTGGTTTTGAAATTGAATATTGCATGAGGTTGTTCTCCGCCCACAGATGATTGTTATAAAAATTTTGAATTGGATCCCTGAACCAATTTGCTTGGTCTGTGAACATAGTTTATGACTGAAACTGAGAAAAGTTCAGAAGCTGTATAAAATTCCTGGGAAGAAACCCTTGTACTCTTTAAATATGATACGGATACAATGAAGAATCAATCAAAATTTGCGAAACAATTTGATGACAAATATTTATTTCTTGTACACTTTTTGAAACTTCCAATTTCAGTAAGTCGTCTGAAACTATTTGATAAGGTTCGGCTATCTGGCAAGGTACGATTTGGGTAACTTACCTCATAAATACGTCTAGCTTCTAATGCATTGCATTATACATAATGAATTTCCGCCTTTGCCACATTCGTATAATATAAATTGATTATATTTACTGAGATAGGTATTCAAAAAACAACAAAAAATAAATAAACTGAATGACAAACATAAATTGGAAGAAATAAAACGTTAAACCTTTAGAACGCCAATAACCATTAATTTGACACTGAAGTTTTAAAAACAATTTATTCCATGCAGCATAGATTTGTGTCAAAAAAAAATATCCAGGCCACACGGTTTTTATTAAAAATTAATAGGAACTGCTAAGAAATTAATTACTTTTAATTTAATTGTATTATTTTTTTAAA
>JAHBCN010018911.1:0-16455 GCA_019359885.1 Listronotus oregonensis
AAATGCTGCACTGGAAGAACGTGATATGGAAGATACTTAAAATATTTCAGTGTTCTCTAAACCGTCACATAGGTTATTCTTCTTCTTGCAGGGCGACACCTTAAGTCTATAACTGCATCAGTAATTGACTTTATGGGATACAAAGTAGAATAATTTAGAATAGCTCGATCCCGGTTTCTTTTTTTCATTGTAGTCCTTTTTCTAATATGTAACGATTGTGTTTCTTCGAATAAGACCTTCAGTTTTAAAATCGTTTTTACTGATATATTTCAGGGAAAATTTGCAACATATTTTCGCTGTGTTTCCCTGACATTTTCTCCACATTTATAATAAACTGCTCAACAAAAAGATCGTACCATTTAAATTTTAGACCCATTTTCAAACTGCTGTAACTGTTTTAAAAATTAACTTTTTTGAATATCTAAAACGAAGTTTAAAACCGCGTTTCTTCTACTTTAAGCTGTATTGCATTTAGTTTTAGTAAGATGAATCTTATCATGATGTACAGTGTGATCAATAGAGTGCTGCAAAAAAACAAAAAATTCGAGTGTGTCCCATTTCAATGGTAATTTTTTTGGTCGTTATAATATGGGTTGTTACCAAGGTCATATCAATATCTCTAGACGTTTTTGCCAGTTTTTGAATTGAGGACCTCTGGCTTGCGATACGCTTCTAAACGTCAAATTTTGGTAATCAATTCTTAAAAAGCTATAACTGGAAAATGGATTGACGGATTTCAATGAGTGTTTCATATTCGGAAAGCTCATTTTATGTAGATTTTTTATGTCCTAAGCACTTTTCGATAGGTTATAATTTTATGAGTATACGGGGCCAACAAATACCAAACGCGTACCTGATTTAGAAATCCTAAATATACGGTAAATTATTGAACGCCAAAGGGACCATATGTGTGTGTTTTGTTTTAAAAATGGCCCAGTTGAAGTTTGTGTCAATATCTCGAAACGATTTCTACCGTTAATCGATTTATGCTGTTTAAGTGCCTGTAAATTTATTCAGCAAAAATGCGTCGTTATTATGGCATTAGGTGTGAATGGTAGGAATTCCAACAACGTCTTAAAGTTTTAAACATTTTTAAACATAAATTAGGGTATTTGGTGTTGTACACCATGATATACGGAGTGATCAACAAAGTGCTTTCAAAAAATTTAAATGTTTAATTTTGTGCCATTTTGGATAGCAAAATGTTTTACTTATTACAGTGTTTCCCAAACTTATCTAAAGCGCGACCCCTTTTTGTTAAAAAAATTGTTCACGACCCCCTACTCATCACCCAAACCAAAATAGCGACAAAAATAGCGTGCCTAATTTACAACTGATGGTTTCTCAAATTTTATTTTACTTTACTGTTTAAGTTTAAACTAAATACATTTAAAAAATTCAACAATTATTTTAATAATTGCGATCTGTTCCACTAGTAAACTAGTAGTACTTCTGCCAGACTAGCATTTACCATAAAAATAAATAATAAAAAGTCGACTGCACATTGTACACCGCGACATCTTTGTTTGTGTCTACATCGCAATACTTTTCCATGATATTCGCGAAGGCTCTACTCCTTACTTCGCTAGTAGATGGCACTCTGGAACGTTCTCGTAGCCTCGTTTCGGCTTTATATAAGCGGCGATGTGCAATGAGACCTCAGTTCGAAACAGCGCGTTGTGGCGAATGCAGCGGTATTAAGTAATGAGTAAATATTTTGCGACTTACGTATTCCCGTTTGCGTATTTACGTCTACGATAAATTACAAATTATGGATAAGTTTTTAAAAAGAAGTGCAGAACCATCTACGTCTGAAAGTGGCAGTAATAAAAAGAAAAACAGACTTTACAGTGATGATTATCTTAAATATGGTTTTACCATTATTTCCAATAAACCACAATGTGTTATTTGTGTAGAAGTATTGTCAAACGAAAGCATGAAGCCATCAAAGTTACTTCGACATTTAAATAGCAAACATCCAGATAAAAAAGACAAACCCGTAGAATTCTTTGAAAGAAAGCT
The DNA here is from genome assembly GCA_019359885.1 of Listronotus oregonensis. NCBI lineage: Eukaryota > Metazoa > Arthropoda > Insecta > Coleoptera > Curculionidae > Listronotus > Listronotus oregonensis. The sequence continues at coordinate 2,023 of JAHBCN010018911.1, forward strand.
GAACGTCCTTCACAAACAGCAAGATACTTTTCAATTGGCAACCACTACTAACGAAAAAGCATTATTAGCAAGTTATAAAGTTGCTTATCGCGTTGCCAAAACTAGTAATCCGCACACAATTTCTGAAAATCTGATTTTGCCAGCAGCTGTTGAAATGGTACATATAATGATCGGTGAAAAAGAGGCTGCAAAGTTAAAAACAATACCTCTGTCAAATAATACTATCCAAAGAAGAATTAGTGATATGGCAGAAGATATTCAAGCGCAAGTTGTGGAAAATCTTAATAAATGCACGTACTTCTCTCTTCAAATGGACGAATCCACGGATATATCTAACTGTGCCCAATTTATTACGTTTGTAAGATATGATACAAATAATGGCATTCAAGAAGATATTTTATTTTGATCCCCATTGGAGACCAATACCACTGGAAAATGTTTATTCGACAGTTTTGTGAAACGCACAAGTAAATATGTTATTGACTGGGGAAAATGTATTGCTATATGCACGGATGGCGCTAAAGCTATGACAGGACATCAATCTGGTCTTGTCGTCAGATTACAAGAAATAATGCCTAATGCCACATGGAGACATTGTTTTTTACATCGAGAAGCTCTGGCGTCAAAAGCTTTACCTCCTGAAATGGACTGTGTTATGAAAACCATCATTAAAGTTGTAAATTCCATTAAAGGAAAAGCTTTACAGACCCGTATTTTTCGAAAAATCTGCGAAGACATGAGTGCTATATTTCAAAATCTTCTTTATCACACCGAAGTAAGGTGGCTTTCAAGGGACAACGTCTTAAAAAGAGTATTTCACTTAAGAGCAGAGCTTTTAATGTATTTGAAAGATGAGAAGTCCCCATATGAAAATCAATTTTCCGATCCTATTTGGCTTTTGAAACTAGGTTTCCTTGCTGATATTTTCGAACAATTAAATATTTTGAACAGTAATTTGCAAGGTCGCGACATTAATATAATTACAGCCACAGATAAAATTAAGGGGTTTATAAGAAAAATCGATTTATGGTCAACTTCACTTGGCAAAAAGCAGCTCGATTCATTCCAGTGCATTCAGGAAATTATAGAAAATGTATGTTACAATGCTACAAATTTTGAACAAGTTTTTGCAGGCATGCAAGTTACTTTGCTTAATTTAAAACAAAAGCTCTGTGATTATTTCCCCGAAGAAATTCAAAACAGTTACGACAGTTGCAGATGGATACTGAATCCGTTTTTAGCCGATTCCTTTCAACATGCTGAAATACCAATAAACATGAAAGAACAACTTATTGAAATATCAAGTGATGGAATGTTCAAGCTGCAATTTTTTCCCAGAACCCGGACGAATTTTGGACCAAAAAGATGCAGGAATACCCTCAGTTGGCGAATGAAGCTGTAAAATGTTTGGTTCCATTTGTAACATCATATTTATGTGAGTTAAGTTTCTCGTCTATGACTGCCATTAAAACAAAAGTGAGAAATCGTCTCGTACTTGAAAACGATATAATTGTGTGTGTCTCAAATACACAGCCTAGATTTGAAAGACTAGTTTCAAAAAAACAGGCGCATGGGTCTCATTAACATTGTAATATTTGACTTTATTTTTTTCTTTTTATTTTTAAGGACTTTTTAAGAACTTTTAATATTTAGTTTTTTATGTTTCGTTTGATAATTAATTGTTAATTTTTATTTACGGCTTTATTAAAATAAAAATACATGATTTAACAAAGTAGTGTTTTTGTCTTATTTTGGAAATTTCCGGCGACCCCCCTAGTACCTCATTGCGACCCCCCAGGGGGTCGCGACCCACACTTTGGGAAACACTGACTTATTAGAATAATATTGTTTTTTCGATATTCCTAGACGTTGTTGCAAGTCATTATTATTAAAATCCTAGATGAATGTAAATTTAGGATTTCCCAGTAATCCATTTTACACATGTTTTAATAAACGTTAAAAAATAAAACACTCTCATTAGATAAAATGTTTTTATAAATCTCAATTGGGTAAAATTACATTTAATAACCAATATTAAGAACAACAATAGTAACAGATAAAATTAATGATGTAACGAACAAAAAAGAAACATTAAAATTAATAATGGGTGGGTCCCCCGTGAGCCCTCCTAACTTCCTCTACCCTTCTTGGCATGCTATTCACTAAGCTTGCAAGGAAGTTCTGGGGAATATCGTTCCATTCCACTCTTATTGCATTTGCCATGTCATCCAAGTTGTTAAAATTATTCTCTCCGTTATTCAATTTTCTTTTAATCCAACTCCATACGTGTTCTATCACATTCATATCCGGCGATCTTGCAGGCCAAATCATTCTTTCAATATTGTTATCCCTTAAGACTTCTTGGACGATTCTGGCTCTATGTGGACGAGCGTTGTCGTCCACCAAGACAAAATCGTTGCCAAAGTTTTGTGCAAAAGGAATAACAATATCCCTAATACACATATCTCGATACCTTTCAGCATTCATCGATTCTCCCACCAAAACAACCAAATCTGTTCTCCCATTCAACATCACACCACCCCACACAAGCAGTCCTCCACCTTCAAACGGTACCCTTGCATCCATGTTTTCTTCCAGATATCGTTCATTTCTTGCTCTCCAGACCAAAATTCGTCCGTCACTTTCATACAAATTAAACCTACATTCATCCGTAAACATGCACCTACTCCATTCTGCTATCCCCCAGTTAGCATGATCTACAGCCCAAAGCCTCCTTGCAGCTCTATGAGTAGCCTGCAAAGCAGGGCAGGCAGCACGCCTGCGCGCCTTAAGTCCTCGCTCATGAAGCCGTCTCCTGATAGTTTGTGTGGAGACCCTTACTGCTTGGAAACTTCGGCAATTTTTGGTAGCATTAAGAGTCCTACAGCGATTGACGTTTCGTATTATTAGACGATCTTGCCTAGCTGTCGTTTTTCTGGCTCGTCCGCAGCGACCCTGTTGGCGGTAATTTACACTACCATGGGCTCGTGCTCTAGCTAGTGTCCGTTTAACAACAGATATTGTGGTGCCCACAAATTCCGCAATGTTCGGTATAGTACGGCCTTGTTGACGTAATCTGCTTAGGATTAAAACTATTAGACATGTTACTACTACTAAATGTATTATTTCGGTGTCTAAAAACTTACCGCACTATATTTCGTAGTTCATTTTCGCTTAGTTTTGCCATTTTTAAAGAGTAAAGTTACCTCTACAGAAGTTTTGTTTGACTTACAAACTGTTTTATGACAATGACATTATTCCATCGTTGCTATAGAAACATATTGCTGCTATAGATAAATTCAATGTATCAAGTAAACATTTTTTCTTTTTGTAGAGGTAATTGGACTCTTTGAAAACTAAGCTAAAATCAACTAAAAAATATAGTGCGGTAAGTTTTTGGACACCGAAATGTACTAAAAAGAGTTTCAAGCCTAACAATTTTAATCTAAAACATCTTGCGCAAACAAGGCCCTTCTGTAGCTAATGTTGCGGTAATTATGGATACCATAATAAATTTGAAAGCACTTTGTTGATCACTCCGTATATCATGGTGTACAACAGCAAATACCCTAATTTATGTTTAAAAATGTTTAAAACTTTAAGACGTTGTTGGAATTCCTACCATTCACACCTAATGCCATAATAACGACGCATTTTGCTGAATAAGTTTACAGGCACTTAAACAGCATAAATCGATTAACGTAGAAATCGTTTCGAGATATTGACACAAACTTCAACTGGGCCATTTTTAAAACAAAACACACACATATGGTCCCTTTGGCGTTCAATAATTTACCGTATATTTAGGATTTCTAAATCAGGTACGCGTTTGGTATTTGTTGGCCCCGTATACTCATAAAATTATAAGCTATCGAAAAGTGCTTAGGACATAAAAGATCTACATAAAATGAGCTTTCCGAATATGAAACACTCGTTGAAATCCGTCAATCCATTTTCCAGTAATAGCTTTTTAAGAATTGATTACCAAAATTTGACGTTTAGAAGTGTATCGCAAGCCAGAGGTCCTCAATTCAAAAACTGGCAAAAACGTCTAGAGATATTGATATGACCTTGGTAACAACCCATATTATAACGACCAAAAAAATTACCACTGAAATGGGACACACTCGAATTTTTTGTTTTTTTGCAGCACTCTATTGATCACCCTGTACATCATGATAATATTCATCTTACTAAAACTAAATGCAATACAGCTTAAACTAGAAGAAACGCGGTTTTAAACTTCGTTTTAGATATTCAAATAAGTTAATTTTTAAAAAAGTTACAGCAGTTTGAAAATGGGTCTAAAAATTCAATGGTACGATCTTTTTGTTGAGCAGTTTAGATAGTTATAACTTGAAGCCGTTCTTCTGATAAAAACCTTATTATAAAACTACTCAAAAAAGTAATAAACGTATTTTTAAAACTCTTGACTTTGACAAATAGCACCTGTAACCTGTGGCAGCCAGGTTTTTTCAGGTGAAACTATCTTTATAGAATCATGCAGTTTTTAGACAATTGCAGCAGAATCACAGAAAATAAACACAGCAACACCTATATCACCGAATTCCTCGTGAAAATCTCTATCTATTGATATAAAAATACACGGGGTATTTTATTTAAAAAATACGTCACTCGTGTTGTAACTCTTTTGTTTTCGTTTCAAATGTTTTCTGATTAAATTATTAAATTCTACGGAAAAAGTTGTACACGAAATGGCTATATTCGTTTTTTAACAAAAGTACAGGAAGTTCAAAAATAAAGCCCTGTTTACTTTAAAATGAATAACTCTGTACTACCTTATCTACTGTTCACCACATATCTTTTATCTGCAGAATTTTAAATTGTGTTCAGAAGATACAGAAATATACTTTAAAACAGTGTTTCCCAAACTTATCTAAAGCGCGACCCCTTTTGTTAAAAAAATTGTTCACGACCCCCTACTCATCACCCAAACCAAAATAGCGACAAAAATAGCGTGCCTAATTTACAACTGATGGTTTCTCAAATTTTATTTTACTTTACTGTTTAAGTTTAAACTAAATACATTTAAAAAATTCAACAATTATTTTAATAATTGCGATCTGTTCCACTAGTAAACTAGTAGTACTTCTGCCAGACTAGCATTTACCATAAAAATAAATAATAAAAAGTCGACTGCACATTGTACACCGCGACATCTTTGTTTGTGTCTACATCGCAATACTTTTCCATGATATTCGCGAAGGCTCTACTCCTTACTTCGCTAGTAGATGGCACTCTGGAACGTTCTCGTAGCCTCGTTTCGGCTTTATATAAGCGGCGATGTGCAATGAGACCTCAGTTCGAAACAGCGCGTTGTGGCGAATGCAGCGGTATTAGTAATGAGTAAATATTTTGCGACTTACGTATTCCCGTTTGCGTATTTACGTCTACGATAAATTACAAATTATGGATAAGTTTTTAAAAAGAAGTGCAGAACCATCTACGTCTGAAAGTGGCAGTAATAAAAAGAAAAACAGACTTTACAGTGATGATTATCTTAAATATGGTTTTACCATTATTTCCAATAAACCACAATGTGTTATTTGTGTAGAAGTATTGTCAAACGAAAGCATGAAGCCATCAAAGTTACTTCGACATTTAAATAGCAAACATCCAGATAAAAAAGACAAACCCGTAGAATTCTTTGAAAGAAAGCTGAACGTCCTTCACAAACAGCAAGATACTTTTCAATTGGCAACCACTACTAACGAAAAGCATTATTAGCAAGTTATAAAGTTGCTTATCGCGTTGCCAAAACTAGTAATCCGCACACAATTTCTGAAAATCTGATTTTGCCAGCAGCTGTTGAAATGGTACATATAATGATCGGTGAAAAAGAGGCTGCAAAGTTAAAAACAATACCTCTGTCAAATAATACTATCCAAAGAAGAATTAGTGATATGGCAGAAGATATTCAAGCGCAAGTTGTGGAAAATCTTAATAAATGCACGTACTTCTCTCTTCAAATGGACGAATCCACGGATATATCTAACTGTGCCCAATTTATTACGTTTGTAAGATATGATACAAATAATGGCATTCAAGAAGATATTTTATTTTGATCCCCATTGGAACCAATACCACTGGAAAATGTTTATTCGACAGTTTTGTGAAACGCACAAGTAAATATGTTATTGACTGGGGAAAATGTATTGCTATATGCACGGATGGCGCTAAAGCTATGACAGGACATCAATCTGGTCTTGTCGTCAGATTACAAGAAATAATGCCTAATGCCACATGGAGACATTGTTTTTTACATCGAAGCTCTGGCGTCAAAAGCTTTACCTCCTGAAATGGACTGTGTTATGAAAACCATCATTAAAGTTGTAAATTCCATTAAAGGAAAAGCTTTACCAGACCCGTATTTTTCGAAAAATCTGCGAAGACATAGGTGCTATATTTCAAAATCTTCTTTATCACACCGAAGTAAAGGTGGCTTTCAAGGGACAACGTCTTAAAAGAGTATTTCACTTAAAGCAGAGCTTTTAATGTATTTGAAAGATGAAAGTCCCCATATGAAAATCAATTTTCCGATCCTATTTGGCTTTTGAAACTAGGTTTCCTTGCTGATATTTTCGAACAATTAAATATTTTGAACAGTAATTTGCAAGGTCGCGACATTAATATAATTACAGCCACAGATAAAATTAAAGGGGTTTATAAGAAAAAATCGATTTATGGTCAACTTCACTTGGCAAAAAGCAGCTCGATTCATTCCAGTGCATTCAGGAAATTATAGAAAATGTATGTTACAATGCTACAAATTTTGAACAAGATTTTTTGCAGGCATGCAAGTTACTTTGCTTAATTTAAAACAAAAGCTCTGTGATTATTTCCCGAAGAAATTCAAAACAGTTACGACAGTTGCAGATGGATACTGAATCCGTTTTTAGCCGATTCCTTTCAACATGCTGAAATACCAATAAACATGAAAGAACAACATTGAAATATCCAGTGATGGAATGTTCAAGCTGCAATTTTCCCAGAACCCGGACGAATTTTGGACCAAAAATGGGGGAATACCCTCGTTGGCGAATGAAGCTGTAAAATGTTTGGTTCCATTTGTAACATCATATTTATGTGAGTTAAGTTTCTCGTCTATGCTATTAAAAAAAAGTGAGAAATCGTCTCGTACGAAAACGATATAATTGTGTGTGTCTCAAATCCCAGCCTAGATTTGAAAGACTAGTTTAAAAAAAACAGGCGCATGGGTCTCATTAACATTGTAATATTTGACTTTATTTTTTCTTTTTTTTTTTAAGGATTTTTTAAAAGAACTTTTAATATTTAGTTTTTTATGTTTCGTTTGATAATTAATTGTTAATTTTTATTTACGGTTTTTATTAAAATAAAAATACATGATTTAACAAAGTAGTGTTTTTGTCTTATTTTGGAAATTTCCGGCGACCCCCTATACCTCATTCGACCCCCGGGGGTGGGACCCCTTTGGGAAACACTGCTTTAAAAGAATCTAAAGGAATATTTCGGGTAAGTGTCTTTAAAGTGTGACAATGCGACATATCGAAAATAGTTTCAATTATTTTCCCGGAATTTTGGTGAAACATATTTTACGTTATTTTTTAAACTTTTTTCCTTTATCCCCTTCTTGGGGTAACTTTGGAATTTCTAGTAAAATAATGTTTTTTTTTATTTTAAAATACAAATCTACGTAGTTGCAAAAATTACAATAATAAAAAAAATAACGCTTACAGACTATTTGGCACGTTTCAAATAAATATGTCACCTAGACTGGATTTTGATGACGACCGTAACATGAAATTTTCTTTGTAATACCTACATAAGAGATATTTTCACCAATTTATAGCAAGACAACTAGCCATTATTCCTTGTTAGAGCCCTCGTAAAAGTTTTATTAGTCCCAATAGCACGGCAGCACTTTTATGTTCTATTTATTTATTATTACTTAGGTATACACATAGTAAAACAGCAGTCACGCAACATCCGGAAACTCTTGTAAGGTCGAAGCATTGCTGAAATTTGATTATAATGAATTTTTTCCTCATATGTTAAAGTTCCCATAAAAGTAGTGCAATTTTCATAAAATTACAGCGGGAATTGTACTACAGAAATCGAAAATTGCATCGATAATTTATATTGTTGACGAAACGTCAAAGCGGGTTTTTATTGTTACCAAACGTCAAAAAATGTCATATTCTGACAATTGATGTCATGTTATTGAGTGAGAAAAGACAAAAAAGTCAATGTCAACGAAAGTTTTCAGATCAGTATGTGGACCATTTTTTAATTTTTTTATTTTATTTTATTTTGTTAGTATTTTCTGTTTAATAAAATATTTAAATTTACTTGTTTTGAGTTTTTAAAAAATCGGGAAATATTTAAATAAATTACACTCGTACATTAAAATAACCAGATAATTTTTGCGTTTAACCTGTTTCTTTTTACAATTTGCAATCGAAAATACCCTCCTCGTCTCTGCGAGAATTCCCTTTCGCTGAACAGACCCGTGTTTCACTTCTCGTCCCATTTCTCTTTTTTTAAAAATAATATTTATGTAATACTAAGAAGCTTTTAAAGTTTAGAAAATGTATTAACTTTTTTACCTTCCGGACAAAAGGTATGTAAGAAAAAAGATTTTTTTATCATTTATTTTTGCTAACATTACTCACTTTGCTCACTTTACTTATTTTGCTAACTGTATACTTACGTTCTAATTAAGCCTGTCTATTCAAAACTGCTCCTGCTGGCCTGTTGACCTAAAAAAAATTTTACCAATTATGAAAAAAAATTAAATACGTTATCTTATAATATGTTGGTTAAGTTCATTAATCCAAATAAAAGAAATTTTAAAAAAAAATTTAATAATTGGTTTTCCCAATAAAGAAGTCTGTGAAGTAAGACCCCCCCTTTTTTGCATTAACTATTCAAAATTTAGAAAAATGGTTTTTTCAAAAACATTTTGGTTTCTACCTCTATGTACAACGTTATGTATACAGGATGTATTAGAAAGTCCGTACAAAAGGGCCAAGTTATTTTTTAAATGACTCCTTACATATTTTGTTACATTTTTTTTTTTCTGCATGAAATTGTAGATATTTTTTTTCTCGCAATCATATCCCCATATTCAATTGTTTACGGGGTTCCGTTTTGGCTGCCCAAAACCCTCGGTCGATTTTTCGGACAGTGTTATCACAAAAAGGGTTTTTTTTTTTTTTTCCGGGTAATCTCGATATTTTGAAGTGTTCTTTTTTGTGAATTATAATACATTGAAATTTTTAAAAAATAAAAAGGGGGAAAATAGGGGGGAAGGGGGGGACCCCCAGGAGTCCAAATAATCAATGCAACCCGGGAGTTCGTTCCATTGGGGAAAAAACCAAAACAGAATTAAAAAAAAAAGCGGTTAGGAACAAAAAACAAAATAAAAATACCGTCAATTTTGGGGTTTTATTCCTATTATATTGATTTAAAAACTGATATCATTCTAGGCAGAGGGCCGTATTTGTTTTTGTTGGTAAAAAAAAAAAAATTAGGGGAAAAACCAATTCAATTGGGTTTTTTTAAAAAAAAAATTTTTTACTCTAAAAAAACCACATTACATCGTAGGTAGAAATAAGATGGTGAGTTTAATTTTAAAGGGGCAAAAAATTAATTAATCAAAAAACTTGTATTTTAGAAAACAATCTTATTGCCTAAACCCAAAAATTTTTTGTTGGGGTTTTTGGGGGGCGTGAATTTTTTATGAATACCTGCTTGAAGAAATACGGCAAAATTTCCCAATGCCTCGGTGTATCGATATCCCCGAAAAATAAAACTAAAATAATGTTAAGTAATTAAAACAGTTCGCAGGCAAATGATTATTTATTTTAAGGGAAAAAACCTCCCAAATTTTCCCCCTTAATTCAGTTTTATTTGAAGTTGAACCATATGTCCATAGTGTTATTCAATGTAAAAATGCCTTCGTTATGGTCATGTTGCCGTAATTGTAAAAAAAAAAATGAAAAAAATGGGTAATTGCATGATGACTCTAACACTAGTGTGAGAAAAATGATTTACTGAAAAACCCCGATCACAATGCAACTTCAAAAAATTTCCCAAAACCTTACAAAAAGAAAAAAATTATAATGGCGGAAAAAATGTTTTTTTTAACGAAAAAAAAAAAATTTGACAATCCAAATTTTTATAATGTTCTTAAAAAATAGATTTAACCTAAAAAAAAAAAAAATTTCCACCTTTTCCCAAACAAAATACAAATAGCATAATTATATTGGTCTAGCTAAACCTAAAAATACTATAAATCGTAATTTACAACGAAAATAATAGTCAAATTTTTAGTCAAGATAAAAAAAACAAAAGGAAAACCCCCCAAAAAGGACAACCCCCTCCCAGACGTCGAGATCTGTTTCGTCAACCTTAAAATTATAAGATGATTTTATAAAAAAAAAAATCAATTTTTAAAAACTTCCTTTTTTTTACAGCTAATTTAGTGAACATTTAAAATCAGATTAATTGATATGTCTCAATTAATAACGACATCAAAGAAAATATTTCAAAATTTTTAGATAATTCAATGGATTTCACAGAATAAAAAAAAAATTTTTAATATTAATGGAACGAAGATCTATATTTTTCAAACAAATACAGTCAACCAATTTTATGCTAAAAAAAAAAATTGTTTATAAATCCCCAAAAGGGAAAAACCAAAATTAAATAACTTTTCCAGGCATGAATTATTCAAAAAGATGCCCCAAAAAAAGGAGGAGTGGCTTTATTTAGTCTTCCTTAAATACAAATCATAAACATGTTTAAAAATTCGTGTTAAATATGTGGCTAAAAATTTTGTTTCAAAATAGGGAATTAAATGTTTTGTATTAAAGAATAATTTGGATTATACCAAGGTTTAATGAAAATTTAACCCCTTTTAGTAAAATCTTTTTGGGGACTTTGCCCCCAGGCGGGGGGGTCAAAAAAAGAAAACAAGGAGGGGGTTACTTTGCTGGAATCGTATTTCTAAAACATTATTTTAAAATGGTTCCCCACCAGGGAAAAAATCCCTTTAAAATTTCCGATAAGTCCTGTTCAAAAATTTAGTCAAAATTTGACGGAATTTCCGAACCTTGGGTTGGACCTTTTCCCAATTTTTGGTTGACAAAACCCAAGAGATTCATATATCCCTTAGAAAATGGAATCTTTTTAAAACTAATTGGATCGGGAAGTAGAAAAATTTAATTTTTTTCCCCAACATATGTGAAAGACAAAAAATAGTTATTTTTAAACTCAATAAATAAGTCAGAAAATTAGTTTTTGGAAAATAAACCTTTTTTTAAAAAAGCCAAAAACCGGTTTGGTGGGGTGATGAATTTAAACAGTATATTACTAATAAAAAAAATGTTTTTTATTTTAAAAAAAGACCAACAGAAAGAATTTTTTTTCTATGAAAAAAAAATGGCTGAAGCAAAACAAATTTAAGGGCTCTTTAAGGCGAAATATTGTAAGCATTAAATGAAACACCCAATAGGAGATAAAAAAAAATTAAATCCCTTAAAAAAGTAAAATCAAAAACTTCCCTAAAAAGACCTCCAGAAAAAATACAGGAAAATCGGCCCTTCCAGAAATCGATCCTTAAACGCCTTAATAGAATATGTTCATACTCCATCTGACAGGTTTTTGGGAAAAAAATTTTAAATTTTCTGAATTAGATAAGGAATAAAAAAAAGAAAATCATCTCCGGTTGACGATATCTTATCCTATGTTAACATTTGGGATTTTTTTAAAAAATACTTGTTAGAGATATTCAATGACATGTGGTTTTTGGGGTATGCCGGATCAAATTTAAAAAATAGTTTGGGTTTTTTCTAAAAACATAAAAGGTTAACCCCCAACTTAAGGAAAACCCCTTTATTATTACAAAAAGTATGAAAGGCTTACAACCGGTTAAATTTGGTCTATCGCAAAAATTGCTGCCCCCCAAAAAATATGGTTTTACCCAAGGGAAAAAGAACAATTACTAACTTAACAACAGATATACAACTGGTTTACAGAAAAAATGTGTTGGTGTATTATTTGTAGATATCGAAAAGGGTATGAAAATGTAAAATTTTAAAAATTTTAGCACAAAAAATCTCTTCCGGAATTCCCTTATCGATCATAAAAGCAATTTAGCTTTATATAGTAATAGAAAAGTTTAATTGATTAAAAAATAATACACAACTTGCTCCTAGGTATACGTCCCGGGTATTTGTCAGGGGCGTTTTATCACCTTTATTGTTTAACTTATACTCTCGTTTAAACATATATGGGAAAAACCCGAATCTTGCATTCAATATGCCGATGATATTGCTGTTTCTCCATAAAACAATAAAAAAAAACTGTCGAAAATTAAACCATATCAATATTGCTTAAAAGAATGGGTTTCAATAAGCATTTACTATCTCTTTAATCCACAGTAGTTTTTTTCAACGTTAATCATCAAAATAATATTATCCTTAATGGATTAGACTTTCCCCCCGAATTGCTTTAAATACTTGGAATTTATCTAGACTCTAAGCATGGAGAGAACAAAAAAGCATATCATTAAAAATGGAAAAAGGGATCAATTCAAAACAAGTCTGTTCCGTTACGGGGGGGGAAATCAAAAAAAGCTTTGCTCTTTTATAAATTTTTTTAAAAATCTATAAGACAGGGTAGATTCTTTATTTCTGCTGAAAATTTTTTCCCCCAAACGGGGGGTTACAATATAAGGCATTAAAAATTTTTCTTGGGAAAAAACCCCGCCCATTTGGAAATTATGGTTGGGGTTTTTAACCCCCCTTTTTATTTTAAAAAGAATATTTGCCCCCCAAATTCAGGGTTTAAGCTGCTGTATGCCAAAAAAACCCCCAAAAAAAAAGTTTTCCAAATTTTTTATACAAAATATGAAATCCGTTTTACAAAAAGAACTCTCCACCACTGCTGTTGCCTAGGGGAAAAAAACAATACAATATTTTAGATACTATGACTAAGACCACTCAACAATAATATATGATAAAAGTTAGGGGCTATGCCTGTTTTTCCCAAAAAATATTCCCAATTTCCCTGCTGAAAAAATATCAACAAATTACAATTTTGAATACTTATCCAAAAACCCCCCAAAAACAACTGGTTTATTTTTAAAAAGGCTCTAAAAAAAAATTTTAAACGGGCATTCATTTCCAAAAAAAACAAAGTTTCTGTTTTAATTTAAAAACCAACTGTATTTTTTCTGGGCAGAAGGACAATTTGTCATGCCCTGAATGGGCCAAAAACAAAAAAAAAAAAATAAAATATTTCGACCCAATCATCTTACTAAACCTTTAAAAAATTTTTTACTGAATCAAAGTATTTTAAAACTTTTTTTATTAAAATATTTAAACTATTTACCAATCAAAAATAAAATTTTTTTTTTTTTTGGGGCAAAGTCCATTCCGGGAAAAAAACCGGGGGAAAAAAAAGGGTTTTTTTAAAATTGAAAAACATCAAGTTTAAATGAATATGATAAACAAAATTTGGTTTTCCCACCAATTTAAAAAAAAAAATTAAAAAAAAGGGGGTCGAGTGGGAAAAGTATGGATCGGGGAAAAAAAAACCCTTTTTTTTTTAAAATCCATTCACAACCATCCACCCACCGGCATCAAACCCTAATAACTACCTCGAGGGGAAATTGGGGAAACCGTTTTCTTTTAAACAGGGTGCTTTCCCAGCCCTTTAAAAAAAAAGGGCAAAAGAAACACCCTTTTTGGTGTGTAATGAATATGGGACAAACAATTTTTTTTAATTTTGGGGAAAAAAACAAAAATCACAAATAGCCTAAACATTTTCTTAAAAAAAATTTTTTTTGCCATTACACCGAAATTCTCCCCAAAAGTGACACCGAAAAAATTTTGATTTTTGTAAAAATCTAAAACTGAAATGCAAACATTTAAAAGATTACCCAACCTTTTTTTTTTTCCCAATTTTACTATCCTTTTTTTGGGTTTTCCGGGGGTGGGCTTATTTTTTTAAAATCGCCCGATTACCCCGGGAAGGGGGACCCGTCAATATATGATCCCATTGTCAGTATTAAAGTATTTCCCTTTGGGCCAAAACACTCGTTTGCAAGGCCAAAAAAAAAAAAAAATTTTTTTTGGTATTCGCATTTAATACAAAATTTTAAAAGGGGAAAAAAACCCCTTTAAACCTTTTAAAGCCGTTTTTTTCGTTTTGGGGTTTTTTGGGTTTTTTTGGGAAACTCAACCATAGCAACTAGCTAAAACCTTAAAAAGACCGTTATTTAAGGGAAAAAAAGTATTTTTAAAACATATCTAATCGTCCTGCACAGGTGTTATTTTAATAATATATTGGGAAAAAAATTAATAAATGAATTTTGTATGGTTCTAACGTCGGAAACAAATCCAAGATTAAAACTGCGAAACG
>JAHBCN010018912.1:0-16661 GCA_019359885.1 Listronotus oregonensis
AATTTTTTTTTAGTAAATTTTTAAAAAAAAAAAAGTTTTAAATTTTGGCGCCCTGATTTATTCTGTTGACACTGGGTTGTCTGTAGGTTTTTTTTAAAAAAGGGGGGTGGTTCTTCAATTACTTCGTTTTTTAGAGAATAAACTTTAGAAAAAAAATTTTTAAAAATTTAAAAAATCAGTAGTCAAAAAAAATTTTTTTTTTTTTATTTTTGTCAAAGGAATGGTTCTTAAGGGTTGCTAGGGTGTAGACAATTAAAAATTATTTCAAGTAGAAATAATAAACTATAATACTAAAATTACGGAAAATCTAAAAATTGGTAGGCATCAAATTTTTTTTTATTTCATTTTTTGCAAAGGGATAGTTTTCGGGGCTGAAAAGTGGTAACTAAAAATTTTTTTTAAAAAATGCAAAAAATTTTTTTTAAATAAAACTGCAATTTAATGTTACAAATCGTTAAAAAATTTTTTTTTTTTTTTTTTCATCAAAAGGGTAGTTTTTTAAATATTTTTAGGGGTTTTTTTTCAAAATAAACCAATTTTTTTTTCCGTTGGATATTTATCCCATAAATAAAAGACATTTGAATCGAAAAAAAGCCGAAAAATATAAAATCTTTTTTTTTCGATAGGGTGTTTTTCCCCCTTTAAAAAAAAATTTTTGCTTTTAATTAAAAGGGGTAAGATAAGCTTAATTAAAATTTTTTTAAAAAAATGGTGCATAAAAAAAAAATTAAGGATGACCCTTTTTTAAAACGACTGCCTGGACTAAAAAAAAAGGAAAAACAAAATTATATTATTATAAATTTAAACTAATTTTTAATTTATTCTTTATTGTAAAAGTTATGCTTTTTAAATAACTGCACAATATTATTTTATAAGATTAATAGCTAAAAAATAATAATTAGATATGAATACATATTTGAAGGTTTTTGTTTCTTGTCAAAAAAAAATATGGGGGATTTTCGGGCCCCTCTAGACTAGGGGCCCTAGGCCCGGGCCTAATGGGCCCAGGGGAAAAAAAAAAGGGGACTGGCTGGAATTTTTTTTTTAATAAGTAGTAACTTTTTTGTTAAAAAAAAAAATTCTTCGGGTTTTATATAACAATATAACAATTTATTTCAAAAATTAAGTAACAGGGATATGAAATTTTTTTTAAATTTTTACCACCTAAGAACTCCGCTTTGGTTAGTTCTGGTTAGTCTTAAAATCACCTTTTAAACCCCTTCCAGTACTTAAATATTATCCTTGTAATCAGATTTTATTAACCTATTCTTTTAATTTGGAAAATGGTCGACCTTGAAAAAAATGGGTTATTGGTAAAATCTGAAAAAGTAGTTCCCTTTAAACCGAGGCTATTGGGTCATATCTTTAGGGGCGATGTACCTGTATTAAAACAAATATTACATTTTCAACCTAAATCAACTAAAATTTTAAAGTATTATACTTAGTAAAAATCAAATTTAATACCCCAATATTTTACTATTAACCAGTTTGCAAGCCTATGTATGGTAATAAATAGGTATGTAGGTACGTACGTACGTCACTGGAAAAAAAACAATTGTACGTCAGAAAAAGCCTCTTAAGGCATAGTACGTGCATACCGAATTTTGTAAAGATATCAAAAATGGTATTCCAGATATTTCGTAACGTGTCCGTTTTTTTTTACCCTGTAGTTCAAAACTTAAAACGTTCAGGACATATGAGAGTATATAAGAGTTTTTTCATAAAATGAGTTCAGGAATCATCCTCTGAAATATTAGTCCATATAATAATAGCATAATTAAAACAACATTAGAATTATTAAACCAATAATATTTATAGCTCTTTGATTAAATTTTAAGGTTAACAGCTATTTAACCTAAAATGGTATTAATAGGCACGATTAATGATTAAGGCCATTTAAAGCACAAGACTAGCAAGCGCGGTAAGAATTGAGATTATTAATCACCAATTAGTGCCCGATTTGGTTAGAATAATTTTTTGGCAATTGTATTGTTATTAAATTTTAAAAATCAGAATTTTACTTTTTTTTTAGATGTATTTTGGTTTTTAGCAAGCAACCTGACTAATGTTTTTTAGTGGTTTCCAATGCAATGACAACGTTATAAAGAGATTAAATCTTTGTTTGGTGAATATTTAGTTTCCTATACTGTAATCGTTTAATAGGAGTAAATATTGCATTACTAGGGGTTATTACTGAATGATTTCACTGATAAACACGGGTTTTGTGACATGATAATTTCTAGGTGTTTGTAACGTATTTTGTTACCCTAAAGTCAAATCCAAAAACAGAATTTTTTTATCATTCACAGATATTTGGTAACATGCACATGCACATTTATAAGCTACAATACTTTAAATCCCTTATATTGCACCATATTACGACATCCAGGCGTGGAGGAACGCACATTTTATGTCGCAACCACTTTATTCCTGTTTCAGCATGTTATGAGGCCATATGGTAGACTGGCCTCATCGCAATCAGTTGCATTTTGTATGTGTTGAACAGTAAAGTGATGTGATTTTGCATTTCAATTTAATTTTTTTTTTTTTAAATTTATCTCGACTGCGACACAAAACTCTAAAAAAAGCCCAAAGGCAGTGCATCAGTAGTGCCGACAGTTTTTGTTATGTGTGAGAAGAGGTAACTTTTAAATCGCAAAAACTTAATTTCACTGCCCTTGTGCAAAAAGCTTACAAACTTTATTTCGGAGTTAAAGTTGGAGACCAAGACAAATCATGGGCCCCTTATATACAGGGTCCGGCAAAATAAAACCCCTTTTTTTTAAAATTTCTTAAAAAAAATTTATTAACTTTAAAAACAAAAAAAAGGAACATGTATTCTTAAACAAGAAAGATAGGAGTTTATTATGTTGCAACACTTGTCTAACGTTGTTAACAGGTTGGCTAAAGGGTGCAAATCGTAAAGTGCCCTTTGCAGTACCAAAGGTTTGGAGAGAACGAAAGACCATACTACAGATTGCTATTTTTGTCTTACAAAAATTAAAGCTATTGGAAAAACTAAGCTACTGTTAATATCCTAATTTAAATGCTTTTGGCCCGTAAACATAATGTTGAACTTCCTGTCCCAAAGCACAGATTTTGGGCTTTGGAGGGAAAAAAGAACTTGAATCCACTGATTCAAGTGATAATACAGAAAGCGTGAAGGAAATTGAAGCCGACCCTCTATTTCACTTACCAGGATGTACAGCAGCGCCGCATCTGATAACACAGGGCGAACTTAATGATTTAGTTCGAGATTTAAATCTATCAAAATAGCAGTTAAAAGTTTTAGCTTCCATGTTAAAAAGCTGGAATCTTCTCCATAGTGACGTAAACATTACTTTTTATCAATAACGGAAAAATGACCTCACTCACTGCTTTCTTCAAGAAAAAGATTTTGTATATTGCTCAGATGTCAATAATTTATTTAACGCATTAGGAGAGAAACATTATCTAAATGATTGGCGCCTATTCATAAACTCTTCTAAACTTAGCTTAAAGGCAGTATTGGTTCACATTGGCAATAAATATCCATCTGTACCAATAGCTCATGCAGTTCATATGAAGAAATCATACAAAAACATGAGAGTCCTTTTAGAACATATACGTTATAATGAATATAGGTGGGCCATTCGTGAAAATTTAAAAGTAATAGCAACTGGGATATAACAAATACTGTTGTTTTATTTGTGAATGGGACAGCCTGCGCGAGATCGTCATTATGTACCGAAAAAGTGGCCACTACGTCCGACGCTAACTCCGGGAATAAAAAAACTTCACCAATGAACCACTAGTTGATGCCAAAAAGGTATTACTGCCACCTTTGCAGAATAAATTGGGACTGATGAAGAATTTTGTCAAGGCAATGGATCGGAATGGGAGAGGGTTCTTGTATCTAAAACAAAAATTTTCGAAACTAAGTGATGCAAAAATTAAAGAGAGTATATTTGTGGGTCCTCAAAGAAGAAAAATAATAAAAAATAAAATATTTTTTCTATGTACTAAATGGAACTGAATCACGAGCTTGGAGCGCTTTTAAATCCGTTTTTGCAAACTTTCCTAGAAATGTCAAAGCTGGAAACTACTAAGATATTGTCAATAAATTACTTATTGCTTACAAAGGAATGGGATGTAACATGTCTCTCAAAATTTACTTTCTAGACTCTCATCTCGATTTCTTCCTCGAAAATTTAGGAGCAGTAAGTGACGAACACGGAGAACGGTTCCACCAAGACATTTCTGGCATGGAAAAGCGATATCAAGGCAAAATTAAGTGCCAGTTTGCTCGCTGATTAGTGCTGGACATTGTTAAGAGATGCCCAGAAACAAGATATCGCCGTAAAACATCGACAAAAACATTCTAAGCTACACTTAAGAATTATAATAAAACATCTGTCGTTACATTTTGTTGGAAAACAACAATGTCTCATAGCGAGACAAATATGGGTGATAGAAAAAATGTAAGGCCATTTTTGGCATTCTGGGTAAGTTTTACCTATAAAACACCTGTTTTTGTCCATATAAAAAAAATAAGTTACTTTTTGTTTACCAGTGTTTTGTATACATTAGTAGTAGGTCCTCATAAATAAAGAATTGCCGAAAGAAATATTTTTAATTTATAATAATTGTGTACTACTTACATAAATAGAAAAAAATATTTCTGTAATAACTTAAATATATACTTCTTCTTATGCAACTAAATCCTAGGTCTAGATTAAGTAAATGAATATCCCTTTACGCCCTATAAGATAAACACATTTTGAACAGTTCAATACTTAATTGGGTTTCGGGTTTTCGGCTTAAACTAACTAGGGTATTTAATATTGATCCAAGTTAGTTGAAGTTAAGTATATTGGTAGATGGCTTGAATTTGAAAACTAAGTAATAACATAAAATTTCAAACTGACATTTATTTTGCTAGAAAAGACCGGCTTCAGATAGTAATTTATATTTTTGTAAAAGTTTTATTATTTATTACCCATGGCAATAACAGATTTTTAAGCTGTTGATAATAACTTTGATTTGTAAATAATAAGCCATAAAATGGTTAGTGGATAGGTAAATGTTTTGATCAACCTTTCCATAGTAACATTAATTTTTAAAAGTTAATATTACAAGAACAGTTTAGTTTGGGACACGAATTTGCTGAGTTTTTGTAGAAGTGTTGTAAATTATTACCAGTAACAGTAAAAGTTTTAAGCCGTTAAAAATAACTTTTAAGTTATATCTGGAAATAATAAGCTTAAATATGCTTTGTAGAAAATAAAATGCACTGATAAACCTTTGCCTATTAACATCAATTTCTAAAAGTCAGTAGGTACTTCAAGAACAGTATAATTTGGGCCAGCGATGTGCTGCATTTTGGTAGATTTCTTATTAACACCAAAGCAGTTTAGTTTGGATCAGGCATATGCTGTTTATTATAGAGGGTGTTTCTTAATGATATAATAAAACTTAAGGCAGTGATTTCTAAATTTATTTTAGCAGAAAAAAAATTTATTTAAGCATTTTGTGTGCGTTTGTGTGCGGGTTCCAGTAATTTTCTGAAGGTAATATTGAGAAAAGTTCCCACGCTGTGGAAAATTCCTGGGAAAAAAACGCCACTGGTAATTTTCCTTGTACTTATCATAGGATGTTCGTTGATTTCTTTTAACATTGCTTCTTCTTTCTCGGGTGTTCTGAGGTCTACCCTTCAAGTATGTTTTTTTTTTAACTTTTACTTTTAGTAAGTCATCTGTAACTATTTATAAAGGTTCGGCTATCTGGCAAGGTACAATTCGGGTATTTTTTTTCTTTTTATGTATTGCTGACTGCAAGACCTACATATATAGTCATATATGAATTTCCGACATTTCCGCATTCGTATAGTACAAAATCGACATATTTTCTAAAATGGAGATTACCAAAATTAACAAAACAATTAAATTGACGAAAAAGCAAACTATAGTTTAAAGAAATAAAACACTTAACGTTTTGAAAACCAACAACCATTATTTTGGCACTGAAACAATGTATTCCAGGCTATCTACATTGGTGTTGTTAAAAAAAAATATCCAGACCAACGGAAAAAAAAATATGTATTGCTACGAAGTTAGTCACTTATAATATAATGTTTTTATTTAAAAAGGGTGCATTTAACGAGAAACACACATTAGGTAATGTTTATGTAAAAGTGACTAGGCTATCCAAAAAAATACCACAATGACAAAATCCGGTGGCGTACCATTTTTTTCTTAAAAAATATAAAATTCAAAAAGGGTATGAACGCCACTGGTAGAAATTAAAAACAAAATTTGTACGGCTGAAAATGCTTCTAAATGCATGAAACATGCACACCGAAAAACATGTTTTTTTAATTTTAGTGCCTATAGTTCAACAATTAGGACGTTAAGGATATATGTTTATGTGAATTTTTTTCCTAAAATAAGTTTTTAAATCTCCCCTTTAAAATGTTAGCATTTAATGATATGCAAATCAAACATGTTTAATTGTACATTGTAAAGTGCTGTGGTTTAAAACATTTGGTTTGGTTTTATCATTGTCTTTTAATTGTAAAATATAAAGTGCCATATCTGTTTTTTATTCTCCTATACTTGTTAGGACTTATGATGCTTTTAAGAGCGAAACACCTGTCACTTTTTAATTAATTACATATATTATTTTCACCACAACTTCGAGTTCTTTTGATGTTGCCTTATAATTGACTAGTATATATAATATATTTTAGCAGTTATTTCTTAATATCTTTTGCTTATAGAAATTTTTGATATTGTCAAAAGCAAAGGTGCTTACCCTGGAGAAAAACAAACTTTTTTGATAAACCTCGTATACGACAGGTAAATTTTAATATCTGATGATTGCGTTCAAGGTTTTGGACCAAGTAAAACTTTTTATAAAAAAATTACTTTTTTTCGTACACCAAATAATAAAAAAGTTTTTATATAGTTCAACTTACCGACACTTAGTGTATATATATATTTATATATATATATATATATATATATATATATATATATATATATATATATATATATATATATATATATATATATATATATATATATATATATATATATATATATATATATATATATATATATATATATCCACCCTTTATCAGACCATTTTACTATTAATTATTTTAGTTATAATTTATTGGTTTACAATGTGTTGTTTTATATACATTAACAATTCATCAGATCATAACACAAATTTTTATAAATCTTACAAAGTAAATGTATTACATATACTGGTGGTAAAACGGGTATTTTTTATGTTTTTAGGCCGCTGACGAATAAGGGAAAGTTATTATTATTATTTTTTTAATGGTTACTCTATTAAAAACATATTTTTTATGTTTAAAAAGCAAAGAAACTGTGTGTTTCTACTACAACTACTACTACTGCTACTATTACTACTACTACTACCACCACTATTAATAATATAGTAAGTTAATATTTTTTTAATTTTAAACATTTTTGTTTACCTAAAAAATATAAATCAATTACAATTATATTTAAACTTTAAGCATAAATGCTGGGCACTGGGTGCGGGGTTTTAAGATTTTTAAAAAAATCATTATCCGATAACAGCCCACCACGAAGGCTTATAGGGAGCCTGGGTACTAGGTACTGTGGCTGCCATGTTCTTAGACATTGAACCCATTTTTTCCTCCAGTTTCGTCAACGCTGTCCAGCATCTTTTAGACAACTCGGTAGTGCCACCGCAGACGTTATACAAATAACTGCTACCTCTGAACTACTCCTATTAACGTTTGGGTATCATTCAGTCTGGACTGGACAGTTTAACGTAAATTCTGAACCACAAGCAACGGCACAGGGTGTTTACTGGTGGTCGCTCATTCAAATACTAACCGTGCTCGGCGCTGCTTAACTTTACTGGTCTTATAAGGAAGGCAATGTTTTAATGCGGCAAGGGTCGTTTAAATAAGCTTATTTTGCTAATTTTAAAAAACA
Organism: Listronotus oregonensis; assembly: GCA_019359885.1. Lineage (NCBI taxonomy): Eukaryota > Metazoa > Arthropoda > Insecta > Coleoptera > Curculionidae > Listronotus > Listronotus oregonensis. The sequence continues at coordinate 7,977 of JAHBCN010018912.1, forward strand.
ATGCATTTGGCTCATATAAAAAAAACCGGAGTATACTGTTATTGGACTTTTTTTTTTAGTGCTTTGGTATGAAAATATGTTTTTAATGTATTTAGTAATTTATTAGTTTAGTGGCCGTAATTATTTTAATGATATATTTGGGAAAGCACTACAAAAAATGAGTTTTTCTCTATCATAAATCAGCAACAAAAATCATCTATCTTTACTTATAAAATTTTACAAAGTTTTTATTCACAAAAGAAGGTAATGATGGCAAAAACAAGAAAAAAGGGTCAACCAAAAGAAATTAAAAGGTATGAAGGTTAATACCCTTTTAATGGCCCATTTTAGGTCAAGTTTTTATCAAAACAAATAAACAGAAAAAAATTTCTACTTACATTTAGTAAGAAATTAACCCGACTTCTTTTCCTAAAGTTTTAGAAACAAATGAAAGATTTTAATTGTCAAAAGTGAATAAAAGTTTTTTTGTTCTAAAAAGACAATACACGGTGTTACAAGCTGGCGTCACTTATACGGGTTAATATTTAAAGTTTAAAATTTAAAACACAACCTTTTTCATCTTTGCCCATTTTATTTAATAGGAATTATAATAATAATGGGTATTATAAAAATTAAAAGCGGTTTGTTTCAATTATTGGAGTAGAATTATAGAGAACATTCTTTTTAAGGTAAACTTAAATTTTTAACAAGAAGTGGTTTGCAAAGCATAGTTTTCATGTTTGCATGTTTTTAATGGGGGTTAAAAAAAAACTTTGTGATCAGCGTAATGATAAAAAAAAATTACAGTAAGCTAAGCATTTAACGTAGGGAGTGTTACTACCGACAAATATTCAAAAAAAAAAAAAAAATCAATTTCATTAGGTGGCATTAGTGGCAGACAGTTGGGATGAATATTCAAGATTTGATTTTGGCAACAAATTGTGCTTCGATCGAGATAAAAATTACCCAAACAATAGTAGTCACTTCATTGATATTCTTTGTGTAAGTTGTTTTTTCTTTATTAAATTTTAAAAATATATAAAACTGAAATAAAAAAGGTTTTTCTAAATGCAATTTTTACCCCATATGCAAAATTTTAGTTGTATAAAATAATTTTAATTTTATGCCTACCTTTTTTTAAAAAGCGCCGTATTAAACGTGTGTTTTTCTGCAAAATCCAAATTGGGCTTTTGGAATTTGGTCTATTCATAAAATATCTATATTTATGTTAAAAAGTAGTTTGTACTTAAAAGTTATTCACTTTAATATTAGATAAGTATATTAATTCAAAAGAGAAAAAAAATCAAATTCAAAAGGTAGAATTTTAAATGCGTCTAGATTTAATTTATGGTTTTTTTATTAAATAATTTAAGAACATAAAAGTGTAGAACTTGTAGGTAGAAACTAGCTTTTAAAAAATAGATATCTTATACATGGTCAAAATTAACGGTTTTTAAATGTCAAGATTTTTTAAAATTATTTTTATTATTACAGGTCGCGATTCACTTTTTAATGAACTCTACCATAGTAGAAAAAGTGGGATTTTTTTTACTGTATTAGTAATACAAATGTAATTTGCTACGCAATTTACAATTTATGTCTATAAATTAATTGAAATCATTAATCTGCTATAAAAAGCACGATCACATTTAAACAATTAAAAAAACTGGGGTCATGTTAATTTTCAAAAAGTAAATGTAAAAGAATTTTTGGTAAGATGAATCCAATTTTGGCGCAAACCGTTAACAGGAATAGTTTTCAAACTCTTTAGTTTTAGTAGCTTTGGTGTTAAAATCTTTATTTAAAAAAATATGCTACAAAGGTTTAAGTAACATAGTACACAATAATTCTAAGTTTGTATATACATCAGCATACCATGTACTAAATAAAGCAAACAAAATTAAAGAAAAAATTGGGACGCTGATTTAAAAAATTATTTTTGTTGATTGATATGAACTAAATTTTTACCTCAATTGGTCATAACAACATAGCAAAACATGTGTGCTTAGAAAATAAGGTATATAAAGAAAATAAGCCGATTGTTTGTTATTTAAAAACTGGTATTTTTTCTAGTTACGTATCCCGATTTTTTAAATACATTATAAAATATACTTGCACGAGCTATATAGATATAAAAAGATAGAAAATACCTAGCTTTATATAAACATATATTTGCCTTTTTTAATTCTTCTTGCATTTTATTGATGTTTAAATATCGAATTCACTTACTAACCGAATGAAGACTTAACAGAACGGGGGTGTATACTTAAAAATGGTTAGTGTTACAAGGAACAAGTACTATTAAAAATTCATTTTTATAGTATTAAATAATTTGTATTTTTTATTAATAGTCCCGTGATATTTTAAATTTTTTAAAAACAATATTTTAAAAAAGGTAAAATTCGACAAACGTTCCTTTTAAGTAATTCTTAAATAAAACCAACCAGTATTAACCTAAGCTTTTGCCAACTGTTAAGCAGTTTTCCAACTTTTCCCGATTTCGTCAACTTTTTGCCAATTTATCAAATATGGGGTAAACGTCCCTCTCATTCTCTCATGACTTTGGCTCTAATTACACGAATCTGATAAAAAAGGAAATGTTATACATTCCGGATGTTAATTGTTTGTTTCAATAAGGCATAAATCTTGGTAATAACATAATAATTTACGTTATAAACCTTAAATTTTGAGTTAATGTATTCAAATCAAATAAAATTAATAAACTGGATTTAAAATAAACAATTTTGAGTCCGTTCATGGACATAATATTTTCATAACCAAATATCAGCATTTTAAACGTCATAAAAATATTAATTAATATTTAGTATTAAAAGCATATAAAAGTGGTTTTACACACACAATATGAAATTGTCATTTTTGAAATATTTTACCGAAAATTGGCTGTCGAAATTCATCGACAACAAATTATTATTTATTTTGTAGGTAACAAGGGATTTTTTAAATTATTAACAGCAAGCTCGAAAAAATATGACAGACTTTACAAATTTAATTTTTTCCTGGGTAAAATGGTTAACAGATACGTTTACATGATAGGAATATAATTTTTTTGCAATAGCCATTCTTTTAAATATTTGCGTGTTTTTTTGTTAAATTAATGTTTAATGAATTCAAATACAATATTTGTTTTTGATTACTTTTAGCAAATAATTTATCTTTAAACTATAGCTTGTTCGTAAAAAATATTTTATAAATATTTGGTTTTATCCATATGAAATGCTTTACCGGTAAAAACAAGAGAAGTATTTAGAATAATTGTGAATTTTTATCATAAACACGTTTAGGGTTTTTACATGATTTTATCTTAATATAGCGCATAGTTAAGCAAAAAAAAAAAACTGAATATTTGTAATTAACTTGATAATTTATTTTTAAATTAATTTACGAGTATATGCGTGTAAAAGTTTGTTTTATAAACTCAAAAAATTTTATTGTAACCGCGAAATAATGAAAAATAAATTTATGTTTTGTTAATCATAACTTTATTAGTTTAAACATTCTTTGTTTAGTACTTGCAACAAATTTTTATCTTTATACTTTAAAAATTTACTGAAAATTAAATAATAGGTTTGTTAAAGCAGGCTGCGGAAATTATTTGCAACAGTTTAGAGCAGCCGCACGACAAAGTTGTCGTTCCAGCAGCGCACACAGCGCCACACTTTACTGTTGTTTATGGTTTTAAAAGTAGTTTTAAAATGTTGAAAACGCGTTGGCAACTGCTTAAAAAGTTTGCAAACTTTCTTTAAATTTTACTAAAAAATCTCTAAGAAAACCCTTTTTTATGCTAAAGGTTAGTTTTTTCTTGTTACAAGTTTTTTTTTTGTAAAATTGATTTTCTTTCCGAATGGTCCAGGAAACAAGGCTAAAAAAATGCAAAAATGCATAAATTTGCATCAAAATTCGGGATTAGGCTTAACTTGCGCTCCTCTTCAAAATCTATATTATGCCGATGGACGCTCTTTATTTTTTAAGGGTGAAATCTACCCCTTATTGCAAACACCTTCAAAACTTTCATATTAAAGCTTAAGTCACATATAATTAGGCTCAAATAAGTTAAAAAATAAGTATTTTATTCTTTTAAATATTATTTATTGTATTTCAACCCTTGAAAATTAGCCCTTATTATGATTAAGTTAAAAAAAAAGTGTTAACCCTAGAAAAATTAACATATTGTGACAAAGTTGTTATTAAAAAATGTAACTGCTCAAAAATATTACTAATTTAAATTTGTAATTCTATTATTCTTAAAAATCCACTTTTTACAAAATTACAATGCAAAAAATAATGCAAAACCGCGGATTTTTTAAATAATGCAAGTGTGCATTACGCCAATGAGCGCTTTTTTATTTTTTAGGGGGTGAGAACTACCCCTTTAATACTTAAACCTTTAATACCTACTTTACTTTTATATTATAGCTTAATTGAAGAGAAATTTGGCTCAAATAAGTTAAATAATAAATGTTTAATTTTTAAAATATTAGTTGAAGTATTTTAACCCGTAAAAGCAAACCCAAGTAGGCTCAAAAAATTGGTTTTTTAGCATAACTCCTTTAGTTTTGGTAATAAAAAGCTCTTTAAAAAACATTTTGTTGATTTTTTTTAAGAGCTATAAGGTCCTATATATTAAAACTGTTTTAAACCCTTAATTTTGTGAAAGGGTAAGTTTAAAGGGCGGAAACAAGGTAGTACTCGTCTATACAAACGCGTTTTAAACGTTTATATTTCACTTAATTTTCCTCATGGAGTAAATTTAAAAAAAAATGTTTTTTATTTAAATAGCTATAAATTAATACCTTAGTGATTTTAACGTATTTTCCTTAGTTTTTAAGTTATTTTAAAGAAAAGTTTTTTTTTTTTAATTCTGAAATTTGATTTTCACTTGCAGCTCCATTTTTTTTTAGATTAAGCAATTTAAATCGGTTAAAATATTAAAATGTATTTATGATACATGGATAAAGAAAATTTAAAAAGGGCTACGACTTATTTTAATTAGGGTGGTAATTAGTTGGTTGTTTCAAAGATTCTTGCACTTAAAAAATTTTGGTCCAACCTAATTTTAATCAGAACTCACTCAATTTTTATGATACATACCTTTTTTTTTAAATAAAGGTCCTTGGAAATGCTTTAAAAAAGTGTTTATTAGTTTTTCGAAAAATACGTAGATTTTGCTTTATTTGCCTTTGAAACTTTAAAATTTTGTGTTTGATGAATAACAGCTACTTTAACAAATCACAACTTAGTTTGTATCGTTCCCACAGCAATTACAAAAAAAAACATTTTTTTTGTGCATACTTATCGAGTTATTTGCAAAAAACGATTTACAACGTTGATTTTATTGACGAAAAACTCCCGACATTCGATCGCAAATAACTCGAAAAGTATGCATTTTACAAAAAAATGATACATCATAGAAATTTCTATTATTTTTGTGTTTAAAAAAAAAGAAATGTTGCAAGAGACAATATGCATTTAAAAAAGTTGCTAGGCATGCAAAAATATAGCATTAAAAAATACAAATTATTAAGAACTTCGAGTACTGTGATAAGTTAGGAGACCCAAAATTTTGAAAAGAAACTAATTAAAACGAATTAAATATTTAACAAGGTTTATGTCAAATAAATTGAATAGAATGAACTTTTCTTTAGAGATGCACGTCTTGTTTATACATTTTGTTTCTGCAGCAAACTGCTGCTAACATTTCTGCTTAATGTTTGTAAAACTTTCTATATACAATAGTTGCTAACGCATTTCCAACAACTTGCAAAAACAAACTTAATATTTAAAATAAATATTGTTTTTAATATACAAATATAGGAAATTCTAAGAGCTTTATGTCAAGATTTATAACAATACGTAGTAAAGTCTGACGTAAAGTTCTTAAAATACAATCAAAATTGAAATAATTTTAAAATATAGATTATTATTTAATATTAAATAATATTCTATTTTAAATTAAAAAATTTAAGGTTATTTTGTCTTGAACACGGTGGTAGACTTTTTACCTAAACGAAGATAAGCATTTTAATTTTTGGATTTTTTTGGGGTTTTATTTATTATTTCACTAATTATCTTACAAGGTAATTCGCTAACATTTAAAAGTAATTTATTAAATTAAACCCAATAAGTAAGTGCTTATAGTGGTAAAAATGCGGGAATAAAATTCCAACGTATGCTTTTAGACTATTTTAACACTCGTAGAACTTTTATAGCATTTGAAAATGTTTTAAATTTCAGGACGTGTTTCGAATACAAGAAAGTTTCTTTATTTTATTGCGTTGGGGCTATAAACAAAATTAAAAAGCATATTTTTAGTTTTTATACTTTTTTGCCTACAAAATATTTACTTAAATGTTGAAATTTGTACCTATTATTGGGAAATATATAGTCAGCCGCAAATATATAGAAAAGCCATGCTTTTTAATTTTTAGAATAGAAAACATGCAAATATGCAAAACGTGTTTATTTTTAAATCACTTTATTTATACTATGGTTTAAATTAACAAAATAATGTAATGTGTAATAGAAAAAAAGTTAATTTTTATGAATAGTGGCCACTTAGGTTACGTTAATCCTACAATAAAATTTTTATAAAAAGTGAAACAAGAAAATATCTTTTTTAAAATAACTTCAATTAGAAAAAATATTTTATGCAGCACGTTGTATACATAAATTCATAATTCACAAATTTCTATTTTATAACATATTTAAGGTAAAAATAATTATAAACTTCTTTTTAAATACTGCTAAAGACGTCCTCTGTAACTAACACACCCAAATAAACCTGAAAAATTGTACACTTTGGGTTTATAATTAGATCTTATTATAACTTATTTATTAACTACTCTGCTGGCTACTGCTCTAGACTTTTTAAAATGGTCGCCTTAAGATTTCACACTCGGTGTATAATGCCTAAAAATAAAAACTGCAAATCACATTAAAGTTATCGCAATGGTGTTATTAGACAAGGTAATAAATACGATTTTTAGCGCTCTAATAAAATAATAAATTTATGTTGCTGTGGAAGAGACCTTATTTTGTACTTGTTTTCCAAATCAAACCTAAAGGCTGACTTCAGAAACTAAATAATAAATTAATAACATTGTCAGCAAAATTATTAATGAGGTTAATTAAGATTGTTCATATAGAGAAAAACCGGGTTGGTGGCAGAACTGAGCCCTGAGGTATCCCAGCATAAACCAAAAGCTGGGGACCTTCTACAATAACTGATATACGCCGATTGGAAAGAAAACTAAGGGGACGAATGCAAAATTTAGATAAACCAATAAAGAAAAAAATCTTTAAAGAAAGTGCATATACTAGCCCTGAATATGTTAAGAGCGACAATTTAAACCTTTTTACGGAATTCAGAAACATATTTGACCTATGTAAGAAAAAAAAAAAGATTGACTGTGATTGTGTTACAATATTTGACCAATATGCATCTACCGAATAGCAAATTTATCTTATTTTTAATATTTATTTTTTTTTACATTTTTTACCTAAAAAAATAATATTGCCGTGTTAAATTTGCAATATTGCAAATTAATGAGAATACTAAGCATTTCTACCCATTTATCCATTTTATAATATAAAGTCACATTTTTAATAAAAAAATAAGACAAATTTATAATAAAAACAAACTTAGTTAACCTAATAAAAAATCTAAGTAAAAGATAATTAAGCACCTACCGTAAGTAGGTCTTTAGGATTTCCTAAAATAAAGAAGGTAGTAAGACTTTAAAGCTATAAGAATGTTAGATCTTTGCAGTTAGCATACCTCTAAGTAATAAAAGCCATAAAAAGTACATTACCTGTTGACATAAAAGCAGTAATTGGTTTTTATGTAAAAAAAAATATATATCTGACCACTTTTCCAACGTTTTTTAGCGACGTAATGTTGGAAAAAGTGCTTTATAACTTAATTTTAGTAATGACCTTTTTTAAATATAATTATAATTCTGTCAACGTTTATACAAAACATGTTTTTACCTTTTTACTATCAAATTAAATTTCGTAATGTTTGCTTTGATATTCAAATAAAACAATTTAAAATTGGAGCTGCATAAAAAAATTAACCTTATAATTAATTTTGTGCAAAGTTGTTATTATATGACGGAACTAATAAACTTTTATTGCTACATGTTTTCACCACGTACCATTTTATTACAACAAATTATTTTAACAAAAAAAAGTAATTAAATTTATTGTTTAAATTTATTATAGCACTATTTTGGCCTTGGTTGTTTTTGTAAGCTTTTGTTATTATTTGTAATGAGAATTTGTTGCAAAAAGAGCAATTATACGTCAAATATTATTTTGCCAAATTTTGCTATATTTTGAATGTTGTCCATAAGTCCACATAAACTGGCTTTGTATTTTTTTAAATTTTTTAAATAGGTTGCAGTTATTTATTTCATTTAATATGTATCCTTATTGAAATAAAAAAAAATAAATAACAATTTTTTACATTACTAGGCATAAAACGAATTTTTGGACAGCCCACGAAGCCTTCTATAAACTAGTTATGGTAAGTGCTGAATCATTGAGGTATGTAATTTACTTATTCCCAGGTATGTCAATAATTTTCAAGTACAAATAAGCAGATATTTTATTTCACAACATACTTTAAACAAAGTGATAGTGGCACCACGGAAGTTATACAAATAGCTTATATTTTATAATTACCCT
>JAHBCN010018913.1:0-16507 GCA_019359885.1 Listronotus oregonensis
CTAGAGGTTGTTTGGTTTTATCTTGCAAATCTAAGGGTAACATACCCGGCATTTTTTACTTTAGGTAAGTATTTCTTATATTTAAATAGGTGTTTTTGAGACGTAACGTTAGGTAACCGAATAAAGAATAATATATAATTATGAATTAAAAATGAAAATTTCATAGGAAATAGCAGGAGAAAAGTAAGGCAATTTAACTTTTTTGATGTTTCCCCACAATGTTGGTGATTTCTGTGGATTATTAAAAGAAATAAGGTTTACATTTAGGTACTTTTATTTCATTTCATAATTTAGTATTTTTTTAAAGGACAAAAATTAATTACTGGGCAGACCAGGAAATTTTAATTTATACAGGTCCCTTAATTGAATAAAAGAAAGTACAATTTTATGTTAAATTTTTTTTTTCCTTTTTTCTGTGTTTGTTTAAAAAGAAATTATTTTTTTGGTTTTTTTAAACTTACATTATCAACTTTTAAGCTCGACATACAGACAATAATATTTAAGGATATTGTTACCATGGATACCTAGGTACCAAAGGTTACTAAATTTTTTTAACCACTGTTATTCTGTTTATGAATGTTTGTTATTAGTGAAAAGATATCCCAAAAAAAGTATTTAAAAAAAAATTTCATTTTTTAATGTACAATCACAATCTTAGGATAAGATTAAATTCATTTACACTATCTTGCCCTTCTTTATCAAAAATTGGGAAAAGTAATAAAAACTATCATACAATGTTTAAAATTTTTTTTTAAAAATCGTTTTTTATTTATTTACTAATTTTTTTGGTAAAAATACAAAACCCCAAAAAAATATTGACCATTTAAATAGAAGGCTGTAAAGTGGCGCCATCTTTTTTTTCCATATTATATCAGATGATATAAAACCAAATTCACAATAATTTTAAATATTCTATGGGTGTCGTTTAAAAACCAACAATTTTGTGAAAAAAATTAAAAAAAAGGAATTTGAATTTGACATTTGATGATGTCAACTTAATAGATGTAACAAAGAATTATTGGAAGTCCGGCTCTGACCTACTATCCATTGCGCAAAGTCCGCGGGGCCAACCCCGATTCCCGCTGCCCTGCACGCCTGGACAATTTTGTTCTACAGTATTTTTCCATAAAGCGAAGCCCCTGGATTCCAAATTTTTTTTAAAAAAGAATCGTGAATTAAATTTAATACGTCTAGTCGGTCATGGTTAGTTTTGGTTAGCAAAGCGGCTTTTTATTTTCCCCTTTTTTTCCCCCCTTTTATTTCAGATATGAAAATGGGACGTAAAATTTAATTTTAGATTCTTTTTCTAACCAAAAAAAATTTTTGAATGCCTAGCGGTCTTTAACGCTTGTTTCCATACCCCTTTTTAAATTCCTTTGGCCAAGCCCATTGGTAACCGTGACGTCACTTGACATAACCACTAATTACCGGGCGGTTTATACCACCCTTTCCCCTTTTAAAAGGCTTTATCCACTACGTTTTTTGACTTTGTTTTTACGTCATTAATCATAAAAAGGGATATTTTCGTGACTGAATATAACAATATAGCACACAGGAATTTAAAATGCAAATGATTTTAACCATAAACTAGAAAAAAAAACTATAAAAAAAAATTATGTAAATTGAATCAAGTTTTATAAAAAAAACCCGGCCCCTAATTTTAAAAAATTAAAATTACCAAATTCTGTTCACACTTTTGACTTTACAAATTTCTTACTCTGTAAAAAAAAAATTTTTTTTTAACTGTTCGCACGGCCGACCGTCGGCATTGGGGTAGGTATATGCTCGAAAGTTGGCCGGGGAAAAAATCCGATACCTCTTAAATGGACATAATGGACCGAAACGATTATTTTTAATGGCCCCCCAAGCGCCCCCTTAAACCAGGGCTTGAACTATATAGTTTAGTGCAGCGTTAATGTTTTTTTGCGAAAACCCCTTTTAAAAAAATTAATTAAATTTAAGACAGCACAGATTTCCAATTCAGAAAATTATAGCCCGCCAAAATTCAAAAGATACATTGTAACTGCGCATTAAGACGTAAAGTCAAACGACATCCTGAATTCATGTATTTAAATACCGTAAAATAATATTTAAGTTCAAGCCCCTCCAAAAAAAACATAAATAATTGCAGTGCAGAATTATAAAAAAATAATTTTAAATTATGCAATTCGCCTAGACGCGAACGTGACCTACTTTTCCATGAGAAAGTTGGTTAGTAGTAAAAAAAGCTTGGATTTAGCTGATTATTAAATAATTAAGGATAGTTTTGTATAGACTCTTAAAAAAAAAGAATTTTTTTTTTAAGTATTGATTTTTTGCAAGAAAATCGAAAAAAAAAAATGTTAATTTAAGGTTATGAAACCAGTTGGTTCATTGACTAATAAGACACATGTCTACTGTCATAAGTTACTGAAAAAATGTAAGAGAAGTGGCCTAGAGCCCCCATTTTCCAAAACGTCGTGATTTTGCATATTAAAGAAATAGAAATTTTTGAAACCTTGGCGCGAATTTAAGGTCAGAGCTCCTCAAGGCTTGGGGGTGATTTTTTTTGGGTTTTCAGGGGATAAGGGGGAAACAAAAAAAAATGACGCGAGACGCAAAGCGTTCCGGGCCTGGCCTTTTTACGATTGCCAGGGAAAAAAAATAGTCACCCCAACCCCTTTTTGTGGTTATTCCGAGGGAGATTTGGGAAAAAAAACAGACTGTAACTTTTGAAAAACCGGCCTTTTTTAGAAAACCCAACAAATAATGCAGGTAAAAAAATTAACCTACTCACTTTCAGGTTATAAAATGTTAAAAACCGTTTTTTTTTGCTAATTGAGTTCATAGATTCAATTTTTTTTGAAATGGTCTAGTCGGGTTCAAAAAACAAAAAATTGAAAGGGAAATTGTTTGAATTTTTTTTTGTTTGTATTCAACGGGAAAGGGGATTTCGAATTCACGGGGGAAAAATTTTTTTTTTTGGGGGGAAAGGGTTTCGCCCGTTTTTTTGTCTACAGACAACAGTTTTTGAATTATTCCTTATTTATGTAACCCCAGTTTTTAAAACAAATCAAGAAACCCATTTGGGGAAAAAGTAAAATCGATGGTTGACCCAGAAATTATTCAAGGAAAAAGGTATTTGGGGAAATGGGAAACCCTTTGGGCAAGAAATGGGGTAAATAGGCAAGCATGTCTAGCATAATAGGTCAGGTTCAAGTGTACAGGTGCAATGAGATAGAAAAGGACAGTCTATTTTTTTTTTTATAACGCCTTTATGGTCGCGCGCATGTTCTGTATATAATGACGGAGGTGTTGGTTTTTTCAATTTAGACAGACGTATTTTCGATTTTTTTTAAAAAAAAACGAGAAAAAAAAATTTATTTGTGGCTAAAAACTTTCATTGTGATATGACATTGATGTCATTTGAGTTTTTTTTTTGGGGGTTTAAAAAAGGTTTTAAAAAAAAACATGAGTCTGTTTTAAAACCCCTTTTTTTCCCCCAAAACCCGAAATTTCCCCCTTTCCGTTTTTTAAACCAAAATTTGGGGATTTTTTGGGGGCGCTGAAAAATGAAATTTTCTAAAAGGGGCCCCCGATTTTGCCCAAAATTTTCGGTATACGGGGGGGGTTGATTAGAATCTGCAAAAACCAACGTTTTTTTTTTGGGGATTTTCCCCTCATCGTTAAAAAAACAAACAAACCCTTTTTTTTACCCCCTTTTCCCCCCTTTTTAAAAAATTTTTGATTTTTCCCCAAATTCCTAACAAACAAAACCCCTTTTTTAAAAAATTGTTTTTATTTTAAATTTTTTCTTTTTTTTCCCCCATTTAATTGCAAACCCCCAAATTTCCCACCCGCCGCAACGTATAGGAAACCCCTGTATACACGGGGCCTTTTTGTAAACAAATGTGGTTGCTGCCTTTGAACTTGAAAGTTCGCAATTTAATGGAAAAAAGGTGTAAAAAAAAAAAAATACAAGGTTTTAAAAAAGGGGGTTTTTATAAAATTTGTGTGCCATTTTTTTGTGTAACAATCAAAAAATTTGTAAAAAAAAAAGGGGGAAAAAATTTAAAAAAATTTTGGTTAGTTTGATTTTTAACTTTGATGATGAATATCTCGTAAACAAAAAGTTGCCAAAAAAAATTTTTCAGATTCGTAATCAGCCCCCCAAAAACCCCCCGTATCCCAAAATTTTGGGGAAAAAACGGAGAGGAGGCAATTTTTAGAAAAACCCCCCATCTAAAAAAATTTTTTTTGGAAACCTTTTTTTAAAAAATTTATAAAAAAATGAAAACAAACCAGCCTTATTTACCCCTTTTCCCTTTTTTTTTAAGATTTTTTTATTTTTACATTAATTGGCACACAATATAATACAAAACCTTTAAAAACTTTGTTTTTATATTTTTTTACCCCTTTTTTTTCCCTTTAATTACAAACCCAACTTTCATATGCCGCAACCAAAAAACCAGAAAAATTATTTAAAACATGGCCGCCCCGCTAGAAATGAAGCTGCACAATTTAATGGAAAAAAAGGGGGATAATAAATCAAAAAAAACAAAGTTTTAAAAAAGGGGGTTTTTTAAAAAATTGTGTGCCACTTTTTTTTAAAAAAAAAAAACAAGAATTGTGTACAAAAAGAAGTAGAAATATAGTGAAAATATGGTTAGTTTGATTTTTAACTTTGATGATGAATATCCCGAAAACGAAACGTTTGTCGAAAAAAAATTTTTTCAGATTTTGTAATCAAGGGGCCCCAAAAAAACCCCCCTATACCAAATTTAGTCAAAATCGGAGAGAAGGCAACTTTCGAAACAATTACCAAAAAAATTTTTTTCGGCAATGTTTTGTTTTTTGTTTTTTTAAAAAATTTGAAAATCAAATTAACCATTTACACATTTTTTCTTTTTAAAAAATTTTTTATTTTTACACTAAAGGGACACCCAAAAAAAACATTTTTAAAAATTGTTTTATATTTATTTACACCTTTTGCATTTAATTGCAAACCCCCAACTTTCAACACGCTGCAACGGGCCGCAACCATGTATACATAAGGGATTTTATAAACAAGTATGGCTGCTGCCTTTTTAACTTGAAAGTTCGAAAATTTTAAAGGAAAAAAGGTAAAATAAATAAAATACAAGGTTTTAAAAGGTGTTTTTAAAATATTGTGTGCCACTTTAATGAAAAAAACAAGAATTGTGTACGAAAAAAAGGGGGGGAAAATAGTAAAAAGAGGTTAGTTTGATTTTCAACTTTGATGATGAATATCTCGAAAAAAGAATCGTTTTCAAAAAAAAGTTTTTTTAGATTCGTAATTTACCCCCCAAAAAAATGTTGCCAAATTTTCAAAATCGTAGAGGAGGCAACTTTTTAGACAATTACCCTTTGTCATTCAAATAAAAACCCTTTTTTAAAAATCTGTCAAGTTGGTTGCCCAAAACTGAAATACATTATATAAATTTTGTCTAAACCCCCCAAATTTGGGGCTTTTTTTGGGGTTTTAAAAAAAAAATGAATATTTTTTATCTATTTTTTATCATTTATTTATTTATATTTTAAAAAATTTTTTTTAAAAAAAAACAAAAGAAAAAAAAAAATTTTAAAAAATTTTAGTGGAAGTAGAGGGAAAAAGGAGCGTGCAAATCTTTTACGATTCCGTCTATTCTGGTTATCTGAAAAAAAAAAAAGTTTCTTTATCAGTACAAATGCCATTATGGTAGAAACAAGGAAAAAAAAAAAAAAAAGTTTTTTTTTCAGTTATTTTTTTATTTTTCCGAATATTTTTCGGAATATTTAAAAGTAGTTTAAATTGAAGTTTCCCCTTTTTTTGTTGTGGTTAGGGTTAGTGCCATAAAAGGATATATAAAAAAATTTTTTTAGTATGTTTTCTTTGGGATACTCGCCTTACTACTTTTTGGAAAAGGGGCCTCTTCGGTCTGGGTCCGGGGTAGAACGAACTGACCCTGTTCAGCCCTATTGCCCCCCATAAATTTGCAGATCGCCCGCAACAAAAAGAAAAAAAAACCAAAAAAAATTTAAAAAAAATTATTCTACGTTTAAAACACCGTTATCAAAACAAATTTAAAAAAAAAAAAACAAAAAATTTTTAAAAAATTTTTTTTTTAATAACTTATAAAATTTTTAAAGATTTTTTCATAGGAAATTTAATTGGGTTTTTTTATGAATTTAAAATTTTAATACATTTTTATATTCTGTAAGCAGAGGAAAAAAATTTAATAAACGGTACTGGTGAAACTTCCCCCCAAAAATAACAATAAGATGTCCTATTTATAAGTCGCTTGAAGTTATCTTAAGAATCATATTTAAAAACCCTTTTTAAAAAATCTAGGATCGCAAGTTTTAAAATACAGTTCGAAAAAATGTTCCATTTGTGGGGGGATTCATGTTAATCTTAGAAATAAATATTTCAAATTTGAAGAATATTTACCAAAAAAAAAAATTATTTTTCGTGGCTCGAACTCCGTGCTAAAATCTTTGGCGTTTGAATCTTTATCATTTTTGGTTTTGTAGTATCATTCGTATCGTAGTTAAAAAAAAGTTTAAAGGTGTATGGAACCCCAAAACCCCGGCCCTTCAAAAAAAAAATGCCCATCCATTAAAAAATAACTTTTGGGGGAGTTTGGCCCCGCCGATTTTGCGCTTTAAAAAAAACCCCGTTTTAAAAGGTTGTATTTTACAAAATTGATAAATCGGGGGAGGGGGGCCAAACATTATACTTTTATGAAAGCCGTATTAGTTTCGATTTTTTTTTTTTTGTGTGATTATATTTTGTGGTTGCAGAATTTTTTTGGATTGATAAAAACTTTCTTATTTTAGTGATTAGTTTTTTTTAAAATTTTGGACTATAATTTTGTGTTTATTGTTTGTTTTTTTTTATAATTTTTGTAAAAAAAATAATTTTAAAGGTTGTACGGTTTTTTTTTGCCAAATCAAAGGGTAACATACCCGGCTTTTTTTTTTTTGGGTAAGTATTTTTATTTTTAAAAATTAGGGCTTCTTATGAGACGTAACGTTGGGGTAACCGAATAAATAATAATATATCAATTATGAATAATAAAAAAAAAAAATTTTTCCCATGGGAAAAAATAGCAGTGAAAAAAAGTAAGGCAACTTAACTATCTTTTAGATGATTTCCACAATGTTTGTGTATTTCTGTGGTTTTTTAAAAAAGAAATAGGGTTTAAAAGGGATTTTTTTTTTTTTAATAAAGACATTCTTTAAAGCGGGGGTCCGGGGGCCCCAAACCGGCCCGCGGACAGATTTTTTCCCCCCCGGGAGCTAGCATATTTTTAAAACTTTTAGAGAACAAATAATTTTTATAGCAAATTAAATTTAGTTTTTTGAAGTATTCTAATTTTATGTTGAATAATTATTAATATGACATCTACATTGATATTCGGGGAATTTCCGCTAACTCATAACATTCTTGTAGGCTTATTGTTATTGTTTTTGTGATAAGTTGGATA
The DNA here is from genome assembly GCA_019359885.1 of Listronotus oregonensis. Classification (NCBI taxonomy): domain Eukaryota; kingdom Metazoa; phylum Arthropoda; class Insecta; order Coleoptera; family Curculionidae; genus Listronotus; species Listronotus oregonensis. Next base: position 7,470 of record JAHBCN010018913.1, read on the forward strand.
AAAAAAAAAAACACAGAATTGTAAAAGAGTAAAGACATTTTTAATATGCAAGAAAATTTAACTTCAGTATGTAATAACTAACAAATTATTGAAATGAACAACAACATTTTATACATTTTAAATAATCAATAACTTTAACAAAAAATAATGACATACGAAATATAAAATGAGATTTATGTAATTGAGATTTTCCACTGACAATAGTTTGTAGTTGTGGACTAATTTTACTTGTACCAATTATTAAAAGAGATTTAAGATGCTCATCAGTTAATTTAGATCTGTAAACTTTTTTTTGTACTTCTTTTTTTGGGGGAAGGTTTTCTCACACAAATAAGTAATACCAAAAACAGAAAACAGACCACGAGCAAATTTATGCAAATTATCAAATTGTGGCAGTGGAAGACTTTTTTAAAAAATTTTTCCCCAAAACCCAAAAATGAGTTTTGATATTTGTTCTTAATTATATCACTGCATTGTAGATCAATCATTTCCATTTGAAGTTGGGGCCCGGGTTTCAATGTCGTATAAAAAAAGGGTTCTGAAAAATTTTAAATTTTTTATTCGCAATGGTATCAAAGTCCGAGAAACGAGTATAAAAATTTTTTTCTTCAAAGCACTCAAAGTTTCGATTGAAAAAAACAATAGGAAACCAGTCTAAAATAGTGTTTTTTAAATTTCACATGTTTTAAAATGTGAAAAACATTTACTTGTAGTTGGGTTTAAAAAAAGTCTCAATTTTTTCCCGGGGAAAGATTTGATATTAGTGTATAAATCAGGAAGATGCTGGTTTTCTCCTTGAAAAACCCAAATTCATTTTTCACATGTTTTGTCAAATCAACATAGAATGCTAATTTCCCCCAGCCATGCGTTGTTTTGTAATTCAGTAAGAGGGCGATGCTTTTCTTTAAAAAAAAAATTTTGATCACGGGGAATTTTAAAAAAAACGCTGAAGGACTTTCCCACAACTAAGCCAGGGACGGTAGTATGATAAGGTAAGTCAGTTTCTCCAATCTCTTCAAAAAATTTTTCGGAATTGTCGGTGATTCACCCCAAAAAAATCTGGAAAAAAATTTAAAAGTTGAAAAAGACGGGTTTTCCCCGAACGTCAGACATATCCAAACATTTTCCGAAAAAAAGACTGTTGATGAATGATACAATGTAAGACTAATGGTTTTGAACCCCGTCATTTTCTACACCCCCTTTTTTACACAAGAGCGCCCCCTTTCCCCTTTTTTTTTTTCCCCACCATGTTTTTTGCCTCCATCAGTTGTAATACTTTTTCCCCCTTTTTTCCCTCGAAGGTTTTTTTTATTAATGGCCATTTTAATTTTTTAAAAAAATTTTAAAAAGTATTTTCCCCTGAATATTATACTTTTTCAAAAATTTTTTTCATTTTTGGTTTTTTTCCCCCAATATAAATCAACACCTAAAAAATTTTCACATCCGTTGATTTTTCCCCAAAAGGCCCAAAAAAACCCCCCCAAAAATGCCTTTTTTTGAAAATTTTTAGGGGGGATATATTTTCAGCGATGTTTTCTACCCTTCGAGCCACAGGGGTTTGCTGACATACGACAGTTTTTTTAAAAAAATTTTCCTTTTTGGGGGCACATTTTTTTGGGTACTGCAATTATGCATTTTTTGATCTTTTTCCCCGGGGAAGGGTTTTTTCCCCGTTTTCCTTTCAAAAATACACGAAAGCTGGCACGAGTTGCAGCCTCTTGTTCAGTTTTGAGTTTTGTAAATGAAGATTGTTGGGATTTCAATCCGCGCTGCATAGCTTCGAATTTTTCTGCCCGGGGCAAATTTCCCCCATATTTTAAAAAAATTTTTTTGAAAATGTTTTGTTTCATAATGACGTTTAATGTGTTTTTTCTTGAGAACGGCTATGCTTTCATTGCAAATCAAACATACCCCCTTTTGTTACTGGACTCAATTACGAAATACTGAATGTTCCACTGATCTTTGAATTTTCTGCATTCACTATCAATTTTTCGTTTTTTTCCATACTCCCCAAAACACACAAAAGCAAAATTCAAATCAAAATACTGTTATAAAGATGTCTTAAACTTAAACACGCACAAACACGTTTTAAGGAGGTATGCAATATTTTTTTTTTTAACAAAAAAAAAACATGGGGAAATGACTTGTGGTTGCCCCAAATTTTGCCTTCTTATATTTTCCCCAAAATTTTCTGCCATCTAGAAGTGAGTGGAAGATACCCAGAATTTTTCGAACCAACGAGATTATTCTGTACGTGATATTAGCGCCATCTGTAAGCCGATAGAAGGTACTACCTATTTCCGCTTGTGTCCACCAGATGTCGTGTCACGTTATTTCCCCCATGGCTCGTACCACGACTAATCTAGAAATTACAGATAATAAAAAGGGGAAAAATTTAATTTAAAATGAGTGGGGGCCGTTTTCCGGACTTTAGTCCGTTTTGGGGACCCTTTTTTAAAATTTTGTATTTTTTTGGGCTTTTTTTTCATCAGTGGACTATTTCACTTTTTTCCCCCGGCAAAAAAAAAAGGGGGGTTTTTTGGCCCCCGGGGAAATTACTGGAAAGAAGTATGGCCCAAAGGGTTTTGGAAATTTTGGGGGCCCCCTTTTTTTTTAAAAAAGGGTCAAAATTATTAAATACGGGGAAAAACCCGGGGAAAAAAATTTTTTAAAATATACAGGCCCCCCTAATTAAATAAAAAAAGTACAATTTTTTTGTTAAAGTTCATTTTTGCTTTTTCTGTATTTGTTTAAAAAAAAAATTTGATTTTTTTTTTTTTTTAAAAATTTTTTTTATCAACTTTTTTTAAAAACGACATAATATTTAACGGTTTCTGTTACAATGGATACCTAGGTACCAAAGGTTACTAAACATTTTTAACCACTGTTATTCTTTTCTTATGAATGTTTATTATTATGAAAAGTATATGCCTAAAAGCAGTTATAACAATTTTCACTTTTTTAAAAAACAAAACCCCCAAAACTAAATTAGATTAATTTCATTTACACTATCTTCCCCTTTTTTTTCAAAAATTGGTGATAAGTACATGAAACTATCATACAATGTTTTTAAATTTATTTTTTTTAAAAACGTGTTTTTATTTATTTACAAAGATTTTTTGGGAAAAAAAAAAAACTCCCAAAAATATCGACCATTTAAATAGAAGGCTGTAAAGTGGCGCCATCTATTCTTTCCATATTTTTCGATTTTTATATTTAAAACCCAATATTACACAATAATTTTAAATATTCTATGGTAGTATCGTTTAATAACCAACAATTTTGTGCAAAAAAAAAAAAAAAAAACAGGATTGCTTGAATTTGACATTTGATGATGTCAATTTTTTGATAGTAAAAAAAGAATTATGGGGGAAAAACCCGGGTCTGACCTACTGTTCAATGCGCAAAAAACCCCCCGGGGCCCTTTTCCCCCGGGGGCCCCCCCCCCTGCACGCCTGGACAATTTTGTTCTACAGTATTGGGGGGCCATACACCTTTTTAAAAAACCCTTTGGGGGGGTTTCCATTGGTATGCAAAAAAAACTAAAAAAATTTTATCCGGATTCCTGATCCGATAAATAGAAACGATTTTGGGGGGGGATTTTTTTTTTTTCCCTTTTAAAAAAAAAACTTGATTCGAGGGATTTACCCCTTTTTAGGATCCGGGGGCCCTGAATTGATTCCCCCTAAAGAAAAAGCAAAAATAGTACTTTTTTTGTCTTATATTTAAAATATGGGGTATCATTAAAAAAAGGTTTTTTTTAAAAAGCAGTTGACTGGAAAATAATATTTAGGGGGGTTTCCCAAAAAAAAAAAAACCCAATTTCGTGTAATAACTCGAGAAGCTTCGCTGAGAAAAAAAAAAAAATACTCCAGTGGGGAAATCACGTAAAAGTCGATAAAAAAATTTCCCCTTTTTAAATTTTTTTTTTGCTCCAATAAAACCGGGTATACAGGGGGCCCCGTAAAGGTGGGGGTTTTTCCTGAGTACGTACGAGGAGCAACCATGCACGCATTCGTTTGCGTTTCGAAAAGCGTTTTTAAAAAAGGGTTTTTGTATATTTGACGCACCGCTGATCCAATTGTTCGAAAGTGCATTAATAATGGAAGACGACGATGAAATCATGGCGGGTGATTTACGCCGGGGGGGGGAAAAGGGAAAACCCCCCCTAGATTATGAAGTGAACAAATATTACTCCCCCTTATTTTAGAAGAAAATGATATTTAGATTTTTTGAAGGGCACACAAAAAAGTACGCGATGCAAAGTTGCTCTTTCCCGCCAACTGGTTAAAAACCAACCCCTAAAATTTTTTTTTTTCCTAGTAACTTTTTTTAACCCCCCCGTACTGCACATAATAAAAACACGAGCAAAACTTTCCATTTTTTGGCAGTGACACTAGTGAATTTTATGATTTGACATGTCACTTTATAATTTTTTGGTTTTATATTATTAAGTTACATCTGCAGGCTGCATGATAAGTTACCAATATGAAACCCTAATTTTATTTTTTCAGGCGAAAAATTTAGATTTTTTATTTTTTTTTGGCTTCTGCATACAAATTTTCAATATTTAAATTTTTCCCCGTGCTTCAACATCTTGTTTTTTTTTTTTTAGAGAAATTCTTGGTTCCACATCCCAAAAATATAGGAAGTTTTTCGAATTCTTGCAATGGGCAAAACTTTGGGTTACTCCACCCATTTTCAAAAAATTTAATTGCCCGTTGAAGTACGTTTCGTAGATACTCCCAACAGTCCCAACCCCGTTCAAACGGGACTTCGCGAACCAATTAATTCTTTTGAGCATCGCATCAAACCGACAGCCGGCGGATCGCGCCGAAGCTATTCGCGCATAGAAACAAAAGCGTGAGGGCGCGCAAAGGGGTTAATTTGAATTGGGTGGATCAGTGAGTGCGTGCTCAGGTCTAAACGCACCTAAAGGTTTTTGCAACTCGTCCAGAAAACATTCAAGATCTTAAAGTCGAAATTCCTGAAGAGGTCCGGAAAAGGATCAGGTTTTCCTTCATCGTGTCGAATGTAAAATTTAAAAAAGTCATTGAAGTTAATGGCACTTATTAAAAGACGAATTTTTAAAAGTTTGGATAAGTCGATGTTATAGTAAATCCCAAAGAGTGAACTGTAATTAAGTGTAATAAAATGTTGCTTTTATTAAGTTTTAACAATTTTACTGAGCAATTAAAATGGGTGGTCTATTATAGGAAACCCTGTATTATTCGGGAAAGACGAAAAGTATCTTAAATTTGCGACATCCTGTATAAATGTTTATTTCATAAAAAAGAGCGCGACAAAAAACCTCTAGTTTTTAAATCATTAAAGTTATTCCAATTTACAGACTCGCACTGTAGCTTTTTCAAGATTTCGAAAATTTTAAACAATTAAGCGAAAATCCCTGGTCTTTCTTAAGTTTTCCTTTACGTCCAATTTCCCAGGTCTGATTTCATGAATCAACAAGCAATATTTTTCCTTTCAACCGCGTTTCTCAAATCGGCATTTATATCTCATACACCCTTTTGGGCGTCCCGACGCTTAAAGCGGAGCGTTCGATAGCGTCGTGAGACGTCTCTCCCTTCTATTCCCTTTAAAGGGCGACTAATTATATCCCGGTTAAACGGGATGATTCCCGGGTCAACTTGTTTACCCCGTTCGCCACTTTTGTTTTGCTATCGTCGTACATTATCATTACCTGTATTTTGTTGCGGTATTTTTAGTGGGTTTAGATTTCGGTTGTTTATGTTAAATTACATGATGATACGGAAAATTATAATATGAGGGGGTCAAAAAAAAAGCTCGACAATCAGAGCTAGTGATGAGCGAGACCGGTCTTGGTCTTGCAGCAAGACCAAGACCGAGACCAGCAAGACCGCCTTCTGTTTTTAAGACCAAGACCAAGCCGGGGGGACAAGACCAAGCCCCCAAAAGGGAAGACTACGCAAGACCAAGACCGACCTGCAAGATTTGCACTTTTGATTTTTTTTAAATTATAATATTTAATTTTCATATTCAATATACAGAGGTATTTCATACAGACATGACAAAAAGTGTGTCGATAACGCCAAAAAAAGGGGATTATTTTATTGGGGCCCCAAGTTTTTTACTAAAATTAAAATTTAAAACGATCACTTTGTTCCTTTATAAAATTCCTAAAACGATAACTAGTAAATGTTTTAAAAATAATAAGATTGTGACTCAATGGTCCGACAAAGATCGATATTCCAAAACCGTTTACGACAGATAATAACGGGGGCAAAAGTTATAGAAGCTAAAAATTACTTACCAATTCCTAAAGTTTTTTTACATTAGCTATTTAGTGATGCCACTTACAGGGTGAAAAAAAAATTTCCAAAATCCTGAAATACATTATTTTTGTGCCACACTGTAAAATTACATCATTTAGTTTCCCCCTTAAAACCTAATATATAAATGTAAAAGTGATGGTTTAATAAAAGTTTTTTGTCTTGTTATATAGAAATTTTTTTTATATAAATAGTTTTTAAACACTTCCGCTTTAGACGTAAAACAATGCCAAAAGTATAATGATGACGTCATTTTTGTCAAAATTGAAAATGATTTTTAAAAAACCACCTACGGACATTGTACCTATATGACAGTTCAAAGAATTCCCAGCATAATATACAGGAAAGCGATTTTTTTAATTAATTTTTTGCCATATATTTTTTTTTTATTTTATTCTTTTGCAAATTTTCAATCCTTAAAAACCACCCCTTACAATATTGCAGTTCTTTTAAACCAATCTAATAGATATAAATAGGAAAAGAAATAGAATTACATACAAAAATTATACCGGTAAAAGTATCAAGTATACCGGTTTTATAGAATATTATGCTCCGAAGTGGGCTATTCGTATTTAAAAAAAAAAAGTTGATTGGTTTTTTTAACATAGCTGCTTTGGTTTTATAATCATAGAAAGTTTTTTAAGAGCTACATGGCTATATAAATTAAATCCTTTTTAATCCCTTAGTTTTAAAATGGGATGAGTTTAAAGGGCTAGAATAAGGTGGTGCTCGTAAATAGAGGCTTTAAACTGCCATATCTGGTCAAATATTTATTGTACAGAAAAATCTATGTAATGAAAAGTCTTTGTTATCAAAAAAGCTATAATTCCGTATTCCAGCGCTTTTTTCGTATCTCCAGTATTGCTGGAGTTATGTTGAAGAAAATGGCTATTTTTACGAAATTGCGGAAATTCGTTTTTCACTTTAAGCTCCAATTTTTCTACAATTAAGCATTTTAATTTGGTTAAACTTCTAGGATGTATTAATAGTACATATATAAAAAGAATCACAGAAGGGTACAGATTAGGGTTCATTCCCCGGAATTTCCGGTGAGAATTCCGGAAATCGTTGGGCTTTGTTCCGGGGAAACAAGTTTTGAGAAAACTCGAGAACTCGAGAAATCATATTTGAGTCTATGAAATAATAAAATAAAAAAATTTGCGTTTCCGTTTGTTTTAAACGCGGCGGCGGGGGGGGAGGGCCAAAGGGAGTGGTACCTTTGATCTCGCCGATCGCGCGCGGCAAACGCTCTGGGGGTCGTTTTATACATAAAAAAAGTAGGTAATACAAGTGATGCAACCTAGGAAATTTTCCCCGTTCTGGGGGGTTTTTTCCACAATAGGGAAAAAGGGGGAAATTTTTCGATATCTAGGGAATTTTCAACTTTGGATTGTTTTCAGTTCAATTTATAAATTTCAGTCAATTTAGCAATTTTAATATTAAATGGATACAATGAAAGTACCTATTAAATCCATACCCCGGGGAGGTTTGATCATTGTATCTTTCCCCCAAAAAATTTATTTTTTTGCGCTGATTAATCTAATACGGGTTAATTCGTGGTATGGGGGTTTCGGGGAATTGATCAACTACACTTACCTTCTGCATGTTGTTCCCCCTTTGTATTTGGTGGTTGTTCACTGAGCGAGTATTTTCAGTCGTTAGACGTTAAAAATAAAAAGCGAAAAAAATTATCCAGTGAGGCATTAAATGCAGTGTGTTTAATTCGTCTTTCTAGTGAAAACTACTGCCAAAATTATTCATTTAATGAAAAGCATTTAAGTCTTATGAAAAAGGAAAACCTTTATAGAAAAAAATATTAATTTTAAAATTTTTTTAATTGTTTTTTTTTTTTTAGAAACTTTTATTTTTGTTAATTCCTTTTTTTATCTATGTCCATTGTTACCTAGATTTTATTTTTATGTATTTTTTGAACTTTTCTGACAATAAAGTCATTTCGTAAATTATTTTTTTTTTAAGTCTAGGAAATTTAAGGGTTTTTTTTCAGAAAAATTGGGAATTTTCAGCGAGCTTGGTTGGCAACACTGTAATACACACACGTTCATCCATGTTTGACTCTAGCTGAGTTTAGACGGTTTACAAAGTGTAGTACACGCAATTTTTTCCCCCGACAACCGAAAGACCCAGAAATTAACCTCGAAATTCGAGACCCGAGAAATTGATAAGCTCGAGAAATCATGAACCCTAGTACAGATCCATTTTAATTAAGAGGGAAATTTGGGGGTTGTTTTTAATGATCTTTTCGTAGAAAAAAGTAGGAACCTACCTTATTTTTATCATAACTCGCTCAATTTTCATGCTATAAACTATTTTTTTGTTTTTAAAAGGAAGGTCTTATTATATACTTTAAAAAAGGCCTTATATGTTTTTCTTGAAAAATGCAAACTTATCCCGGTATTTGACTTTGAATCTTTCAAATTTAGTATTTGACGAACAAAAGCTAACCATTACCAAGCCGTAGTTCGGTCTGTATTGGTTGTAGAGAAATTTTAACCTTCTTTTCTAGTTTTTTATAAGCTACAATTTTGCTCTTTACAGTTTTTTGGATAAAATGCATATTTTTAGAGTTATTCGTGAAAAACCCTGTTTGGCTGTGATCAAGTTCAAGAAGTAGGAATTTTAGGAAGGTTTGTATATTTTTAAGGTTAGATTCAAATGGGGTGTTATATCTTAAAAATTAGAAGTTTTCAACGAAATGTAAATAGATTT